>JAVSCE010003988.1:0-133700 GCA_032199065.1 Smutsia gigantea | reverse complement strand
TTTGATTTCTGTTTGATTTGGTCGTTAACCCATTGATTAATTAGGAGAGTGTTGTTAATTCTCCATGTATTTGTGAGCTTTTTGATTTCTTTCTAAAATTTATTTCTAGTTTTATACCTTGGTGATCTGAGAAGTTGGTTGGTAGGATTTCAATATTTTTGAAATTACTGAGGTTCTTTTTGTGGCCTAGTATGTGGTCTATTCTGGAAAATGTTCCATGTGTACTTGAGAAGAACGTGTATCCTGTTGCTTTTGGGTCTAGAGTTCTGTAGATGTCTGTTAGGTCCATCTGTTCTAGTGTGTTGTTCAGTGCCTCTGTGTCTTTACTTATTTTCTGTCTGGTTGATCTGTCCTCTTGAGTGAGTGGTGTGTTGAAGTCTCCTAAGATGAATGCATTGCTGTCTATTTCCTCCTTAATTCTGTTAGTATTTGTCTCAAATATGCTGGCGCTCCTGTGTTGGGTGCATATATATTTATAATGGTTATATCTTCTTGTTGGACTGACCCCTTTATCATTATGTAATGTCCTTTTTTATCTCTTGCTACTTTCTTCGTTTTGAAGTCTATTTTGTCTTTGTTGTTTGCATGAAATATCTTTTTCCATCCCTTCACTTTTAGTCTGTGTATATCTTTGGATTTGAGGTGAGTTTCTTGTAGGCAACATATAAATAGGTCTTGCTTTTTTATCCATTCTGTTACTCTGTGTCTTTTGATTGGTGCATTCAGTCCATTTACATTTAGGGTGATTATTGATAGATATGTACTTATTGCCATTGCTGGCTTTAGATTCGTGGTTACCAAGGGTTCAAGGGTTGCTTCTTTACTATCTAACAGTCTAACTTAACTTTCTTGTTAAGTGATTCTAAACACAGTCTGATGTTTCTTTATTTCTCTCCCTTCTTATTCCTCGTCCTCCATTCTTTCTATAATAGGTGTTTTATTCTTTGCCTTTAGTTAGTATTTGGATGGTCTGCTTTCTTTGCTATGATTTTAGTTTCTCTGGTGACATCTTTTTAGCCTTAGGTGTGCTTCCATCTAGAGCAGTCCATTTAAGATATCCTATAGTGGTGGTTTATGAGAGGCAAACTCTCTCAACTTTCGTTTATCTGGAAATTGTTTAATCCCTCCATCATATTTAAATGATAATCGTGCTGGATACAATATTCTTGGTTCGAGGCCCTTCTGTTTCATAACGTTAAATATATCATGCCATTCTCTTCTGGCCTGTAAGGTTTCTGTTGAGAAGTCTGATGATAGTCTGATGGGTTTTCCTTTGTAGGTGATCTTTTTTCTCTCTCTAGCTGCCTTTAATACCCTGTCTTTATCTTTGATCTTTGCCATCTTAATTATTATGTGTCTTGGTGTTGTCTTCTTTGGGTCCCTTGTGTTGGGAGATCTGTGGGCTTTGGTGGACTGCGAGACTACTTCCTTCCCCAGCGAGGGAAAGTTTTCAGCAATTATTTCTTCAAAGACACTTTCTATCCCTTTTTCTCTCTCTTCTTCCTCTGGTACTCCTATAATGCGAATATTGTTCCGTTTGGATTGATCACACAGTTCTCTTAATATTCTTTCATTCCTAGAAATCCTTTTATCTCTCTCTGCCTCAGCCGCTCTGTATTCCTGTTCTCTGATTTCTATTCCATTAACAGTCTCTTGCATGTCATCCATTCTGCTGTTAAGCCCCTCGATCGCTTGTCTGATTTCTGCATTGTCTTTCCTCACTTCCCTCACTTCCTCACTCAGCTCTTGCACATTTTTCTGTACGTCCATGAGCATGGTTATGACTTTTATTCTGAATTCTTTTTCAGGAAGACTGTGCATTTCCATCCCTTCAGACTCCCTCTCTGGGGTTGTCTGGTTGATTTTGGTCTGAACCATATTCCTCTGTCTTTTCATGGCTATAGAATTGGTCACTGTTAGTTGCCACGTATGTCAGCTGGGCTCTTTAAGACTTTAAAAAGAGAAAAAAAAAGAAAAAAAAGAAGAAAGAAAGAAAGAAAAAAAAGGAAAAAGAAGGAAAACAAAAAACAAAAAACAAAACAAAAAGCAAAACAAAACAAAAAAACAAAAAAAACGCCCACCGGATGTAGATTCTGTGGGAATGCTGTAGGTGGCACTGTTGCCCCACTATTCCGCAGCCGTGGCTGCGCCGCTCTGCAGGACCCTTTATCACTCTGGCAGGGGTGGGAACAAATAGGAGGCTGTTGATCTCAGTGAGAAGTGTAAGTATGGCTACCCTTCCTCAGTCGCCAGCTAAGGTGTCTGAAACTCCCCCGGACTCCCAGGCTGCTGGGCTGAGTGTGCTGGGGCGATCCGGCTCCTCTGCTGGGCTCCTGTCTTTTTAAGACCGCTGAAGAAAGCACGCGCTTTTTTTTTCCTTCCCGGAGCCGGCTGCAAGCCCCCTGGCGCGTTCCCCGCTCAGATCCTGCCCCTCTGTCTCTCCAATCTCCGCTGCACTGCGCAATGTGGGTCAGCGCTCCCCGCGCAGATCACCGGGGCTGGCTACTTTGCGGGGTGCACTTCCACTCCCTCCCGGCTCTGAATCCTCTCCTCCCGCCGGTGCGCTGGGGTGGGGGAGGGCTCGGGTCCCGCCGGGTCGCGGCTCCGTATCTTACCCGCCTCTTGGGGTGCCGAGTCCTCTCGGGTGTAGCTGCACGCTGTGCGCTTTCCTGTGTATTCTCGTCTCTCTTTTAGGAATAGATGTATTTGCTGTGTTTTCGTAGATAAATATAGTGTTGGGAGGAGATTTCTGCCACCCTGCTCACACCGCCATCTTCCCGGAAGTCGTGATGATGACCCTTCTTATTATTTCCTCCCTGTCTTGGAATTTGAGAACAATTCCAAGTGCCTCAGTGATTTGCTGGCCCGAAGCTGGCATAAATCCTCTACATATAATAGATACTTAATGAATATTACTGATGTAGTTTTCTTCCCTGATTTGCTCGTCAGATACATCTGTGGTGAAATAGTAAAATTCCTATTTAAAAAAAAAAGAGAAAATAACATTCAACATCAGTGTTAGGTCTATAATGCCCACCCAAAAACAGCTGACAGTTTGCCTCTTATATGTATTGGTTGACAGGAGCCCGTGTATACATAGCTTGCCGGGATGTGCGAAAGGGGGAATCAGTGGCCAGAGAGATCCAGACCATGACAGGGAATGAACAAGTGTTGGTACGGAAATTGGACTTGGCTGATACTAAATCTATTCGAGCCTTTGCTAAGGGCTTCTTAGCAGGTAAGTGTAGAACTAAAGACTGGGTTGTGGGTCTTGCAGTTAACATGGCACACTTAGCTAAAAGGAAAAGATCCCTTTCTCTCCCTAATACATAGAAATGGTAGATAAAATACAACCCAAAAACTTGATTAACAACTGAACTCATCAGTAACAAAGGGAGATCCTTTGATAGAGGCAGGAACAAAGAAGAACTCAAACAGCCATAGCAGTGCATAAGAACTAAAACCAAAAATCCCACAGGAGTGCCTGGACTCAATATGGGCTTCTAGGTCTGGAAGGCCCTCAAGGAGGCCTCAGGCACTTCACTGCTGGGGAGCTGTATCTGAGAATCCACCTAAGTTGGGATTCACAAAAAGCCACCTCGTCCATGATGTAGAGGCTTAAAAAAAGCTGGGCCACCAGCTCAGGGATATGACAGAGAGGTTTATCTCTTCAGGACATCGCTCGATAAAGAATCATCTATAAGAATTAGAATCTCAAGCTAGTATCATCTATGGGGTGGGGTGGGGGGATGTTATTCACACCATCAAATGAGCAAGAATCTTGAGCTGAGAAATTAACATAAAACCCTGCAGTATCACATCAAAAGCAAACCCAAGAGCACTTTGTAGGCATATCCTCTCATAACCCAGGGATCTAGGCTTCCCAAGGAGAACAACTCATGGGCGCTTATAGTTAGAAATTACAAAACACATGAGAAAATAAACCATGAGAGAAAATTGGCTGATGCAAAAAGGGGTGAAACCAATATTGCTTTGGGGACCCAAATCCCAGTGGCAGGGGTGCATGCAGAACATCCCTTTTCTCTCACTTTGGAATCTTCTGGTTTGGGAAGTCTTTCTACTGGGAGAGGTAGACAGGACACTTCGCAAAAGCAGTGAGTAGCTCCTGAATTGGAAAGATTGGAAAAGCCATTTGGTAGGGTAAGATGGAATGCCCTGTAGGATTCATGTAGGATTCAGCTTAAGTCTTACAATGAAAAAAGGAAAAATGGAGGAAAGTTTGAAGTTGTACATCCCCATTTTCAAAGCCTGGTTATGAGGCAGATTTCTAAGGTGTAACAGCGGTGGCTGGTCACTTCCACACTCCATCTTCTCTTCCCTGCAGAGGAAAAGCATCTCCACCTTTTGATCAACAATGCAGGTGTGATGATGTGCCCCTACTCTAAGACAGCAGATGGCTTTGAGATGCAGATGGGAGTCAACCACTTGGGTAAGAAATCTGGTCTCATTGCAAAGCTAGAGAAAACCTAAAGTTCTCCTTGGAAAACTCAGAGGTCAGATTAAGCCTTCTTTGTGGTGTGATTGGACCTCTGGGCCAGCATAGACCGTAAGTGAATAATGAATTATTCTGATCATGCCTGAAAGCTCAGGAATAAATTTGAGGTCTGCTTAAGGTCCACTCACTTTTAATCTGTGATTTAGATTCAGTTTACCTTGGGGTATTTTTGAATAGCCTAATAGGATAAGGGGCTCTGTTGCTCTTTTGTAGTGACCCTTGTGACCAGCATCAGGTACAAGCTGCCTGCCCTTAAAGAGTGATGTGAATTGAAGTTGGAATGAGATATGACTTCATATTCATATTTGCATAAGCCAGACCTACGTCATAGAAGGATGTCTCATGTTTTTGGCTATTCCTGTTCCCCTAAACCCTCACTGATCTTGTTCTGTAGTTATACTGATTTAATGAGGCAAAAAATCTTATTCCTGAGTTCTCTGCCTTCCATAGCTGAGTCACTAGTCCCTTCATGCACAAATGGGCTCTGAACTTTGTTAATTCTATTTTTTCTCATAGGTCACTTCCTCCTTACCCATCTGCTACTAGAGAGGCTGAAGGAATCAGCCCCATCTCGGATAGTGAATGTGTCTTCCTTTGCACATCACCTGGGAAAGATCAACTTCCATAACCTGCAGGGTGAGAGATACTATAATGCAGGTCTGGCCTACTGTCACAGCAAGTTAGCCAACATCCTCTTCACCCAGGAACTGGCCCGGAGGCTAAAAGGTAAGCTTAGAAGGAATGTGTGGAGATGTGAGTCAATGGGAAGTAGCTAAAAGCCACAGGAATAGAAACTATTTTCTGGAGCCGATCCATGCCTATAACTGGGTATAGTTTTAGTAAGCAACCCATAACTGAAGATTGGAAGTGGCTGGCAGGAAATGTGGAAATTCTGACTTTGAGTCTCAAGGTTTGGTTTTATGGCTTACTGGCTGTGTGATCTGCCTCAGGTTACTTAGCTTTTTTCAAGACTTATTTCCTAATTTGTGAAATGGGACTACTTCACAAGTTATTGACATAATTAATTCAGGGCTCACAAGCAAGTCAAGGTTTTTTAGTCATAGTGAGACTAAGTAGATGGGAGAGATCTGAACTCACACTAGATACAGCCATTAGAATAAAACAGGGGCTGGGACTGTGGAGTGGGGTCTCCTTAAGCAAAGAGTCAAATAGAGGGAAGTGCATGCTTGAGGAGGGGAGTCTCCAATCACAAATAAATGGAGGTCTTCAACACTGTCTGCTGTGCATTTCCAATAAAGAGAAAGAAAATCCAGGGTGGACAATTGGAGTTGCTTAGGAGTTGATGCACGTGGAATTTAAGCTCAAGGAGTCAGACATAGGAGCCCCATTGTTGGAACAGTGTCATCTGACCACATGAACAGCTGTGGGATGGGGAGAAAGTAAGCTGGTGGTCAGTTCAGTTCATATGCCCACTCTGTGCCCAGCGCATGACATCCTCAGTTCAGGATGGATCAGGGAAACTGGGTGGTGGAACCTATCCAGAGGGTTAGTCAGGGTGCTAGGGTAGCCTGGAGGTGGGGAGATGGACCCAGCTGTAAGGATGGGATAAAAGCAGAGGACACACAAGTGAGGACACCAGATAGAGAAAAAGATTCAGTGGGGAATAGAAGGAAACCTGGACATAATAGAAGGGTCCTTCATTCGCCCTTTCAACAGTCACATACTCAGTGCCCGTGCTGTTCTATGCACTGGGTCCGGGGCTTGAGGATGGAGTGGTGCACCAGGCCTGTACAGTCCCTTGAATTGGTTTACATCCAGGCAGGGAGAGAGATTATTAACAAGTATTTATACAACTGTCATGTGTAAAATTACCCTAGTAATACAGGGGTAATTCTCGCTGTAAAAAGTTCAGATAATATGGAGGCATATGGAATTACAGGTGAAAAACCTACTTCACTTACTCCCTCTCTCCCCCTCCTACTTTTCTTCCCTTAAGAAACCACTATCAACAACTTGATGTGCACCTTTCCAATCATTTTCTTATGCATCTATATACGTATATATCATGCATAAGGAACTGAAATTCCAACACAGTGTCTTGGAGATCTTTCCATGTAGTATGTAGAGATTTAACCCATCCCTTTAGTTGGTTGCATTGTATTTCACAGTATAGATGTGCCTTAGTTTTTCCTCATTAGTGTTTACTTATTTCCTTAACAGCATCTAGATTGTGTCCTTTTTGTTGTTGTTCAATTACAATTGTGGTAAATGCTGTAAAGGGGAAGTACAAGGGCCTATAATGGATTTTGGTGGCAGGGGCCTTTATTCAGCCTGAGGGAAGACTTCTCCAAGGGAGTGAGTTGCAAGCTGAGTCCTTGCAGGATGATTAGACGTTAGATGGGTTAAGAGTGGGTGGATGAGGCCTGTGAGGAGGCTGAGGAACATTCAAGGCAGAAGGAAGAGAAGGCACAAAGGTCCAGGCAGTATTTGAGAGATTGAGAGAAGGCCACTGTGGTTAAAATGTAGAAAGCAAGAGGAATGGAGATCTGAGCTAGACCAATGAGGTGGAGAGAGGCGAAATCCTTTGAGGCTACAACAAGGTATTAGTGTTTGTTCTAAGAGCAGTGAAAAACCTTTAAAATGAAAGCTTTTCTAAAACGGGGGCAAAAGTGGATGCAGCAGCTGATTTCTCTAGTCAAGGTGAGAAATGAGAATAGCTTGGACTAGAGCAGTGGAGATGGAGGGGGTGTTGGACCTTCCTGAGAGATACTTGGGATGGGAAAGCCGCAGGGTTGTTGATTAGATGTGCAGGGTGAGGTGGGGAATTGTCAAGAACTGCTCCCATGTGCCTGCCAGTGGAGGGAACGCTGCAGGAACCAGGTTAGTACAGGTCCACAGTCCTTTATGTGCAATTGTGAAATCCCCAAAGGCCACCAAATTCAGTTTTTTAATAAGCTTGGCACCAAAACTCATTTGTCCACGAACCCTCTTTGAGCCTTACCCTTGATCTGTGAAATGTAGGTATAAAGTACTGTGAGAGGTGCCCCCGGTACCATCATGGGAGCGGCATCCACATGGGGTCAAATGTTTATTCACATCCTCTGCTCTACTGGGACAGTTGGCAACAAGTCCTGCCTTTCTCTCTCTCTCTGGCATCTCCCCACCCCCATTAGGCACTGGCGTTACCACGTATTCTCTACATCCTGGCACAGTCAAATCTGAATTGGTTCGGCACTCATCTTTGATGAAATGCATTTGGTGGCTTTTTTCCTACTTCCTCAAAACTCCTGAGCAGGGAGCCCAGACCAGCCTGTACTGTGCCTTAACGGAAGGTCTTGAGACTCTAAGTGGAAATCATTTCAGGTATGAATATATCTGTTTATGAAATTGGGATTTTATTACCCAAAGGAAATACTTTGGATTTGTCTGGTTTACTGTATCCCTTTTATAAAGTACATTGTTATGAGAATTTCCCAGATAGATATAAAAGAAACACCTTCCCCCAAAATTGTGAGGGAACTGACAGGCCAAAGAACAACTTGGGAGTCAATGAGAGAGTAAATGAGTTTTATGAAGTGGTTACTTACAGAGCAATGGATGGCATTTGGGTAGCTTGTCTGCCGAAGTCGTCACCCCTTGCCCCTGCCCGATATGCTAGTCTTCCACTTCATGATCTCCTTTGAAGCAAAAAAGGCTTTAATTTTGATGAAGTCTGACACCTGTTTTTTCTTTTGTCACTTGTGCTTTTGGTATCAAGAAACCATTGACTCACCCAAGGTCATAAAAGTTTACTACTATGTTTTCTTCTAACCATTTTATAGTTTTAGCATTCCATTTAGGTCTACAATCATTTTGAGTTAATTTTTGTTGAGTTAAATTTTGAGTTA
The DNA here is from genome assembly GCA_032199065.1 of Smutsia gigantea. Taxonomy (NCBI): domain Eukaryota; kingdom Metazoa; phylum Chordata; class Mammalia; order Pholidota; family Manidae; genus Smutsia; species Smutsia gigantea. The sequence continues at coordinate 125,336 of JAVSCE010003988.1, read as the reverse complement.
ATTTTATATGAAGTAAGAGTCCATTCTTTTGCATGTGGATATCCAGTTGTTCCAGAACCATTTGTTGAAAAGATTATTTTTTTCCCATTGAATTGTCTTGGTAGCTGTATATAGTCTGCCTTGGTCTGTCATAACTGAGTATCACAGACTGGTGCCTTAAACATCGTAATTTATTTATCACATTCTGGAGGCTGGAAGCTCAAGGTCAAGGTACCATTAGGGTTAGTTTCTGGGGAGGCCTCTTCCCTGGCTTGCAGAGAGCTGCCTTCTTGCCACATCCTCACATGGCTTTGCCTCTGTCATGCACACTCCTGGCGCCTTCTCTTTTATGAAGGACACTGGTCCTATTGGCTTAGGGCCCTACCCTTATGACTATGTTTTTATTAATCTTAATTGCCTCCTTAAAAGCCCTGTCTTCAAATAAGTAACATTGGGTGTTAGGGCTTCAACATACAGATTTTGGGGGGACATGATTCAGTCTGTAACAGTAGCCTTATCAAAAAATAGTTGACCATAATTTAAGGGTACTTCTGCATTTTTAGTTCTGTTCCACTCATTTATATGTCTCTCCTTATGCCAACACACCACACTATCTTGATTACTGTGGCTTTGTAGTAAGTTTGTAAACTGGTCTTTCATATACACTGATTAATACTTACCAAAATCCCACTGGATATATCAGCACTGTGATTGGGCTGATATATTTAACCACACTTCAGTAGCTCTTACTGTAGTCTTTGAATATATTCTACAGCATCTTATAGCTTACAAGGCACTTTATGTCTGTTGTGCCACTTGCTCCTCATCATAATCTTACGAAGAGTGTAAGACAGCTCAGTGGAGCCTGCGGAGGCTTACAGAGGACAGATCATTTCCAAAGAGTCATACACAGTCTTCTGGTTCCCAGTGATGGTGTTTTGACTCAGAAATGGCAGGTTGTGCTGGTCATGCTGTTGAGTTACCTTAAACAGAAGTACTGTATTTAAAAGGCATGTTTTGTAGGTGCCAAGATATTTTTAAGTGGTCTTTTCCCACATTTTCCTGCATTTAAGAATCATCTGGAGAAATGGTTGAAAACAGATTCCTGGCCTCTATCCTAGATATTCTGATTAGGCAGGTTTGGTTTGGGCCTGAGAATTGGCATTCTGATAAGCTCCCAGATGACACTCTTGCTACTGGTCCACAACCCCCATTTTGAGTAGCACTGTCTTAATGGACAGTGTTAGGAGATTCCTTCATGTGGTTATTTCAGGCTTGTCAACTTGCCTTTTCATCTGCAGAATTTGCTTAGAATGTTCAGCAAGCAGTTCTCTTGAAATAGTATAGTTTTAAAAATTGTTTGGTACCTAACTTCAAGGATAACAATACATTCACTCAATCATTTTCCAAAAACCCTTCTTGGAATACCTGCTGTGTTACTAGATGCAAAGAATACAAAAATGAGTAAAAATCATTGAAAAGATGTTCTGGGTGGTCGCATTTAATGGGGACTTAAAATAATTGTAATTACAGCAGTGAAGAGAAGGTACCTTGTACCTTGTTACCATTTCTTTTCTACCATCATTTTTTTCTTTGTTTGTTGTTTATGAAACTGGCTTTGCTTGTTATTTGAATTTAAAAAGTTATAACCACAGGTAGACCAGAAATAATAAGTTTATTTGTTTTACCACTCCAAGCATCTGTGAGCAATAGCAAGATCTGTACAGGTCCTGAATGGACAAGATGGACATACACAGATGTCAGGCAGGCACTAATATTACAGTTAAATATATACATATAAAGGGGAATACAAACTACAAAGACTAGATGATCTGCATTATTTATCAAGAGAACATTCTGATCAGAGATGGTCTAGTGAGGAGATCAAAAATGGTAATTACATTTTCTCTGGGGTAAAGATTGGAGAATGAAGAGATAGGACAAACACTGGTCCTACTAGACAGTGAAGCGCCTAGAGGACATGTCATTCCTGGGTTGTTTTTCTGTCATATTCCTTACCCCAGGTAGGGAACAGACTCCATTCTTAACCCTGTGCTTTAAGCTTCTCTCATTCCCTTCTAGTGACTGTCATGTTGCATGGGTCTCTGCCAAGGGTCGTAATGAGACTGTAGCAAGACGCCTGTGGGACGTCAGCTGTGACCTGCTGGGCATCCCTGTGGATTGACAGGTAGTGGCAGTTGGACTCAAGAGAACCCTGCAACAGACTACTCGGTATTCCCTCCCAAAATGATTTTCCTTCAGGATGGCCAAAACTTTGAGCACAAAGAGAGCAAACCTTCCTGCTTGATATCTGATAAAAGCCTAGTGTACACTGCCAGATTGATCTAAACACCTTGCATTTATTTGTCCATATTTACTTTGCTCCTATTACTACCAGAGTTCCTAGAGATATCGTAGGATAAGAAGACCCTCATATGACCTACAAGCACTTATCTCCCTTCTGAAACCTACTACCTAGGAGAATCTAAGCTGTGACAGGGTTAATTTATGGCAATTTGGACTGGTTTCTGCCCTCTTTGTTGATAGTATAGTTCTCCACAACCAACCAGTCTTCACTTCAAGAGGGCTACACTGCAGCTCTCTTATAGGGCTTATCCCTCACCTCTTGAGAAAACCATTACAGCACCTGTGTATGGATTCTTTCAGGAACTCTTAACTGAATCTGGATTATGACATTGCATTATCTCTGACAACCGAAACCCACTGCTGTTAAGATACTTTCCCATGTCTAGACTGTGGAAGAGCTTCCTTTCCTAAGGCATTTATGGGGCTTGGGGCATGGCAGAAATTTGGGGGAAGGGAGAAATAAAAATCAAGTTTAAACTGGCATTTCCTGCTGCCTCTGAGGCCAGCAAGGGGGTAGTGCAAGGAGCAGTATGGGAAGGTAGGCCACGTGAGTTACTAACCCCAGGCCACAGCGGCCTCCTTTTCATGCCTTAGTTTCTCTTAGAACAGTAGAAGAAGGGAAAGGCGATTTGGTGATTGTGACTGATTATATCTGTGTGTGTTTCTGTGTATTTATGAAGTTGGGAGTATTTTCACAAAATTCAAAATAGCCACAAAGAAACAGTATTAAACAGGACCCTGGTGCAGGTAAATGGTTAGAGATGGAGTAAACCAGTGTCATCTAGTCTTCGATACAAATAAGGAGAGTTATAAAGGGAAGCAGGCTCTGTATGTGATAACTACCCACCAAGAAGCACATGGGTATCAGGGAAGAAGTCCAGAAAAGAATCCTGGAAGATAATGCATGCAATGAAAGCATAGTTAAGAAGTAAAAACAAACAAAAACAGCTAAAGAGGGTAATAGTGACTTACAGAAGAATTGAGGGTGAGCACCTGAGTTAGCAAGACTGATAGGGCACTATTTTAACGAGCATCCATCAACCAATTTGGCAGAAAAAAACCCAGAACAAAAAACAAATAAAACCAATTCTTTATTCAGCAAGATTATCTTAAGGACTGATATTGGTTAAGTACAGTCAGTTTAATAATCTTTCAGGGCATTTCCTTACATTATCTTGACAAGATTAAAATGTCTTATTTGCTAAAAAATCTACATTTTATTTGGGTGATTTTTACCAAGAGTAATGTTGCCATCACTTGTTTAGAGTATGTTGTTCTAACAGAGTTTGTGATTTTTCTTGGACTGACAATGATATGTTCACTTTCATGGGGAAGAGAGGTATAGGACCACAGTCTTCTCATATTAGTAAATTAATAATCTTTTATTGAACTTGTTTTTACCTTTAATTAAACTATAAATTTAGAAATGGTCATTTTATGGAAAAATTGGAGAAGTTTCTATAATGCATAAGTAAAATAATTAATTAATATTTTAATTATATGAAATTGTCAATGACAAATAAAAGTTTTTGATTATTTGTTTTTATTTACCAGAATAAAAATTGTAAGAATTAAACAAAATTTTATAGAGTCAACAGACTAAAACAATTGAATGAAAGTTTAATTACAGTCAAAAGAAGAAAACACTTTTTATTTAGTTATGCAATCATTTTTCACTCTAAGGATAACTTGTCCCAGAGTCTAGCCACAGCCATTCTCCCTTCAAATGCCATTAACTTCAGTTGTGTGATAATTTGGTTACGCATTCACCCATTTCTACTTGAGCTTTTATGATGCTATTCAAAGATCACTTTTTCTATCCCAGGCTATTTGTTCTTTCTCCTTATTGTATCTGCCCCTTCTGGATCACAATGCTATGGACTTATCATAGGTATGCTGCCACTGACAACCTCAGATTTTGCTATCTAGCTCAGTGAATTTTAGGAGCTCAACAAAAGTCTGTTGAAGCAATGGTCAGTGAACTTGGTCTAATAAAAATAAGGGTTCAGGCAATATAAATCACGAAGTCATTTCCCTTTAACAGTTACGTATTTTTAATGTGTGGGCAGTTTTAAATATTGGGCTGCCAAGCAAACATTTCAGAATTGGCTCCATAGGCAAACCATTTAATCAGTAAAAACAGAAATTTGCCACCACTGAAGCATGGGAATCCGTGGAGCGCAAGGACTTTGTAAGTGTTAACACATTACACTTAACGAGAAAGAAACTGTAATTAACCTATTACACCTGGAAAGAGGCCTGTTGAAGCCGGGTCAGCCTTGCTCACCCCATAATTACCCTAGAGCGAAGAGTGAATCTTTTATTTACCAACATCTGCCCAAATCCTCGCACAATGACTGTGTAACATTAACAAACACCTTCTGAGTGAACGAATGCACTAGGCGAGCCCGGACGCTGGAGGCTGAGCACGCACTTGGGGGTTACCGAGGGACCACTTGTTTGCATGTGACCCTGGTCACTTGACCTCCCAGGCGGTAAAGTGGATTACACCTCAAGGGCGGGCAGGAACCTGGGTCGGCTACCTTTCGAGGGCTAAAAGCTAACATTCAGTTAAAACGTGAACTGAGGAAGTCAGGATAGCCAAAACTGCGATGACAGCGAAGATGACATCGAGGCACTTAATGTTACCAACCCACTGCGCGTTAGCGTCACCCCTCTCGGCTGCGGCGCTGGCGGAACCACAGCGCCCCGCAGTCGGTGACCAACAAGTCGGACGATCTTCCGAGCCAGCCTACAGCCCCCGGCATGCACTGCAGCGACCGCCCTCTCGCCAGAAGGCGGGGCCTTGGAGAGAGGCCGCCGCTCTGCCTGTCACACGGGTCCCCGCAGTCTCTTCCGCCGTGGCTCTCTTCTCGGCCCGGGATTGGGTGTTTCCGGGGATCTGGGACTGCTGCTCGCTTCGGCGTGCCGCCGCCGCCTCAGGAGTTGCCTGCACAGCATAGCGCGCCTGACTTTCCGTCAGGCCTTCGGGCCTGGAGCTTCCTCAGTGACGGAATGAAGGGGGTGGGCATTCTGGCTCGGAAGGACCTCGCCGCGGCCCCGGAAGCGCCTCGTTCGGGGCGGTGGTGGCGGCGGTAGCCGTGATGCCTGCGGGGCTGGGCAGCTGACCGCCGGGGTTGGAGTGGGCCCAGTTGCCCAGAATCTCGGCGGCCGCTGCTCGAGGGCGGCTGACGCCATGGCCACCTCCGCCGCTTCCTCGGAGCATTTCGAGAAACTGCATGAGATCTTCCGCGGCCTCCATGAAGACCTCCGAGGAGTGCCGGAACGGCTTCTGGGGACGGCAGGGGCAGGTGAGGCGGGAAGGCCAAGCCTTGGGGAACTCGGCCCGCACCCTCTGGGAGAAGAGCCTCCTCCTACACATACACCTCGTCCCAGCCCCGGGCCCTCTCCTCTCTGCTCCTCGTTCTCAGACACGCCCCCTCGGCTGCCTGGTCCGGGCGCCGGGATCTCACTGTAGCCGCGTAGGGGACCCAGGGCTCGACCTTGGAGTGTGGTCTCCTTGGGCTGCTTCTACTGCCTTCAGAATTTTCCCGTCTCTTTTTTCACTCTGGCAAGAAGAGCATAGGAAACGTTAAGATCTGCGGGGGTGTATATTTCGGTAGAATTGGTTTCTCTTGTAGCCCTTCAGTATTTTGTTGTAGGCATTTGAAAGCAGTATTTTCAAGAGAGTCTGTAGTTTTCACATTGGTAAAGGATCCGTAGTATCAAAAAGGTTGAGAACCCAAAGGAATCATAACTTTGGGGTTGGTAAACACTTTTGGGGGGGTGGTCTTTAAAATCAGGATTGTGGCGTTTAGGTGTTCTCTTGCGAATTAGGTGCTTAAGACTATTTACTGCCCCTTGATTTCAAAATTCAGGTTGTTGCAAACTTTGCCGGGCGGAACTAGAGTTTTCCAGTTAAATCCATAAGAAGGCCTGACATAGAACAAATAGATGTTGATGGCAAGGTGGGATAGGACTTTGTTTTTACTTAAAGGTCAGAGTTTGTTTGCTTTATGAGTTACCCAAGGTCTTATGAATTAAATGAATCTTAGTGAGAATAAATTCATACACAGATGCTGTTTATACTGAAAATTGCAGTGAAAAGATTTACAAATCCCCGTTCTAGTGGATCAGTAATAATATACAAATAATTAAGAGGCGGTGTTAAGGGCAGATACAGGAACATAGGAACAGGGCAAAGGAATGGGGATGGGGCTCTAATTTTAAATAGGGTAGTTGTGAAAGACATCTGAGGAGAGGCATTTAAGCAAAAACTTGAAGTAAGGGAGGTAACCATGCAAAAATCTGGGAGAAGCGTGTGTCAGGAGGACGGAATAGCTAGCACTGCAAAGGTCTTTATGTAGAAATGAGCTTGGTGTGTTCTAGGAAGAGCAGGAAAGCCGGTGTGTTTGGGGTGGAATGAGCAAAGGAGGTAGTCATGGTAGATCAGGCTGGAAGGGGGCAGGCAAGGCTAGATCATGTGTGGCCTGGTAGCCCATGGTGAAAGATTTGCATCTTTTTCTTAATGTGATGGGATACAGTTAAAGGGTATTCAGCAGTAAAATGATGGGATCTGATTTATATAGTTGAAATACTGACCTTTTTCCCCGACTTGGACTAAATTAAATTTTGCAACATGTGTTTCTGTAAGGTTAAATAATGTAAAAGTGCATTCCATTTAGAAAATAGAAAAGTGAGTTATATTCACCCTTGTTACCTACTTGACCTTCTTACTCATGCAAGGAGGAGAATCAAGGTGTGAATTTTTGCCCACACACGAAATACTCTTAACACAGGTTTCTGGTAACAGACTTTGTTGTTTAATGAGTAAGTAAATACAATATAAACAAATCCCCAAGTTATAATAAGAATTTCAACAACTTTCAGGCTCCTTATTCATGATTTTGTTCATACTGTTTAGTAAATATTTATTGAATAAATTTAATTTAGCTAAGCAAAGACCTTGGGTCTCATCTCTGAATATCCTTTTTTTTTTTCTAGTTCTGAGACTACTTCATAAGCTTTCCAGAGTATTAATTTCCCTCATGAATTAGTAGGGACTGAATAATGTACATAACACAACCCTTGTATGTAGCTTATGCACTATAATTGAATTCAGTCATTTTTCAGTAAATGTTTATGGAGAACTGTTATGTATCAGTCACTGTCTTGGGTCATGAGGGGTTTCAAAAGTTCTTGCCTTAAATGGGAGCAGATTTACAACAGACTCTGTGATGAATCCTAAAATAGTTCTGAGATCATTAAAAGGCCAACACCGGGCATGAGGGAGTGAGAGGGAACCTTCATAGAAAGCAGAACTTTGAACTGAGTGTAAGGGGTTGAATGGGAGTTTGCCAAACAGAGGGGAAATGGGAAGAAACAACAAAAGAATAAAAATCAAATACTTAAAACTGTGATTGTAGCTTAAAGTGTCTGTGGGAGAGTAATAGTATATGAAGAAAAAGACACAGCCAGATGGTGAATGGGTCTGAGTTCAACATTAAAAAATTTGGACTTGATATGGATAGCCAGCTGACTAATATGGTCAGATTTCATTTTAGAAGAATGCTGGTGGCTGAGTAGACGATGAAAGAGAGGCACACAAATCTGGATTCAGGGAACCCAAGTTAGAAGCCTTTGTGGCAGTCAGGTAAGTAATGTGGGAATCTGTGGCATCCTAAATCCAAGAGGGGATTCTAAGGCAGATTGATTGGGGAGTGAGGAAGAAAGATTCAGGGGTGTGTGTATTCTCTCATTTGGTCAATTGAGTGAATGATAAACTTAAATAGGAAATGTAATAGTAGAAGCAGGCTTGTTTGGTTTGTGGATGAAAACATCAAGGGTGCTTACAGAATAGTGATCATAGTGTATGTCCATTCTAGCCTGCCATTTCTCCTCTTGCCTTTAAAAATAACATGTATGAAGAAGATATGTGAATTGACAGGCAATGTAATGTAATATTTAAACAGCAAGGATTTGAGAGCCAGGTGGCCTAGGTTCAAACGTACATCGGCTCTTAGTCGCTGTATGACCTTGGACTTAAACCTAGTTTTCCCTGCAAAATGGGGATAAATCATAATATTTACTTCATTGGAGTTTTGTGAGAATTAAATGAGTTAGCATATGTAAAGCCCTTAGAATACTGCCTGATAATAGTAGGAGCAATTAGCTATTTTACTGTTATAGATGAAATTGGATATTTTATTTAAATAAAACAGAAAATGCTACCTCTGTATATAATACCCTGTCCTTGATCTACTTTTCCTTTTTTTCTAGAGCATTTATCTTCTGGCGTGTTAGACACTTTACATATCTTAATGTTGTTTATGGTATATTATTTGTCATCCTTTCACTAGAACAGTGGTTTGCAAAGGTGGTCTCTGAACTGGCAGTATCACATCATATGGGACCTCATTAGAAACTCAAATTCTTGGGTCCTTACTTACTGAATCATTAACTGTTTCCAGTCTGAACAGTTACCGAAGGATTTCTGATGTCAAGTTTGAAAGCCACTAAGCTAGAACATAAGCTCTATATTTTCTCCACATCCTCACCAACATTTATTATTTGTGTTGTGGTAATAGCCATTCTAAAAAGTATGAGGTGAATGTAGTTTTGACTAGCATTTCCCTGATGATTGATTATGTTGAGCTTCTTTTCATGTACCTGTTGGCTATACATATGTCTTCTTTGGGGATAATGTGTGTTCAGGTTCTCTACCCATTATTGTTATTATTTTTTATTTTATTTTGGTATTATTAATGTACAATTACATGAGCAAATTATGGTTACTACACTCCCCCTATTATCAAGTCCCCACCATCTACCCCATTACAGTCACTGGCCATCAGTGTAGTAAGATGCTATAGAATCATTACTTGTATTCTCTGTGTTATACTGCCTTCCCCGTGTGCGCCCCCCCCCCCGCTACATTATGTGTGATAATCATAATACCCCTTTTTCCCCATTATCCCTCCCTTCCCACCCATCTTCCCCAGTCGCTTTCCCTTTGGTAACTGTTAGTCCATTCTTGGGTTCTGTGAGTCTGCTGCTGTTACGTTCCTTCAGTTTTTTCTTTGTTCTTACACTCCACAGATGAGTGAAATCATTTGATACTTGTCTTTCTCTGTCTGGCTTATTTCTCTGAGCATAATACCCTCTAGCTCCATCCATGTTGTTGCAAATGGTAGGATTTGTTTTCTTCTTATGGCTCAATAATATTCCATTGTGTATATGTACCACATCTCTTTATCCATTCATCTACTGATGGACACTTAGGTTGCTTCCATTTCTTGGCTATTGTAAATAGTGCTGCGATAAACATAGGGGTGCATCTGTCTTTTTCAAACTTGGCTGCTGCATTCTTAGGGTAAATTCCTAGGAGTGGAATTCCTGGGTCAAATGGTATTTCCAATTTTGAGTTTTTTGAGGAACCTCCATACTGCTTTCCACAATGGTTGAACTAATTTACATTCCCACTAGCAGAGTAGGAGGGTTCCTCTTTCTCCACATCCTCGCCAACATTTGTTGTTGCTTGTCTTTTGGATGGCGGCCATCCTAACTGGTGTGAGGTGGTATCTCATTGTGGTTTTAATTTGCATTTCTCTGATGATTAGCGATGTGGAGCATCTTTTCATGTACCTGTTGGCCATCTGAATTTCTTCTTTGGAGAAGTGTCTGTTCAGCCCCTCTGCCCATTTTTTAATTGGCCTACTTGCTTTTTGTTTGTTGAGGTGTGTGAGCTCTTTATATAATTTGGATATCAACCCTTTATCGGATGTCATTTATGAATATATTCTCCCATACTGTAGGATGTCTTTTTGTTTTACTGATGGTGTCCTTTGCTGTACAGAAGCTTTTTAGTTTGATATAGTCCCACTTGTTCCCATTTTAGCTTTTGTTTCCCTTGCCTGAGGAGATATGTTTATGAAGAAGTTGCTCATGTTTATGTCCAAGAGATTTTTGTCTGTGTTTTTTCTAAGAGTATTATGGTTTCATGATTTACATTCAGGTCTTTGATCAATTTTGAGTTTACTTTTGTGTATGGGGTTAGACAATAATCCAGTTTCATTCTCTTACATGTAGCTGTCCAGTTTTGCCAACAGCAGCTGTTGAAGAGGCGGTCATTTCCCCATTGTATATCCATGGCTCCTTTATTGTATATTAATTGACCACATATGCTTGGGTTTATATCTGGGCTCTCTAGTCTGTTCCATTGGTCTATGGGTCTGTTCTTGTGCCGGTACCAAATTGTCTTGATTACTGTGGCTTTGTAGTAGAGCTTGAAGTCGATGACTGTGGCTTTGTAGTATAGCTTAGAGTCAGGGAGCATAGTTCTTCCTGCTTTATTCTTCCTTCTCAGGATTGCTTTGGCTATTTGGGGTCTTTTGTGGTTCCATATTAATTTTAGAACTATTTGTTCTACTTTATTGAAGAATGCTGTTGGTATTTTGATAGGGATTGCATTGAATCTGTAGACTGCTTTAGGCAGGATGGCCATTTTGACAATATTAATTCTTCCTAGCCAAGAGCATGGGATGAATTTCCATTTATTGGTTTCTTCTTTAATTTCTCTCTTGAGTGTCTTGTAGTTTTCAGGGTATAAGTCTTTCACTTCCTTGTTTAGGTTTATTCCTAGGTATTTTATTCTTTTTGATGCAATTGTGAATGGAATTGTTTTTCTGATTGCTCTTTCTGCTAGTTCATCATTAGTGTATAGGAATGCAACAGGTTTATGTGTATTAATTTTGTATCCCTCAACTCTACTGAATTCAGATATTAGATCTAGTAGTTTTGGAGTGGATTCTTTAGGGTTTTTTATGTACAATATCATGTCATCTGAAAACAGGGACAGTTTGACTTCTTCCTTACCAATCTGGGGCCTTTTATTTCTTTGTGTTGTCTGATTGCTGTGGCTCGGCCTTCTGAAACTGTATTGAATAAAAGTGGGGAGAGTGGGCTTCCTTGTCCTGTTCCTGATATTAAAGGAAATGCTTTCAGGTTCTCGCTGTTAAGTATAATGTTGGCTGTGGGTCTGTCATATATGGCCTTTATTATGTTGAGGTACTTGCCCTCTTTACCCATTTCGTTGAGAGTTTTTATCATGAATGGATGTTGAATTTTGTCAGATGCTTTTTCAGCATCTATGGAGATGATCATGTGGTTTTTGTCCTTTTTTGATGTAGTGGATGATGTTGATGGATTTTCAAATGTTTTACCATCCTTACATCCCTGGGATGAATACCACTTGATCATGATGGATGATCTTTTTGATGTATTTTTGAATTCGGTTTGCTAATATTTTGTTGAGTATTTTTGCATCTATGTTCATCAGGGATACTGGTCTGTAATTTTCTTTTCTTGTGGTGTCTTTGCCTGGATTTGGTATTAGAGTGATGTTGGCCTCGTAGAATGAGTTTGGAAGTATTCCCTCTTCTTCTACTTTTTGGAAAACTTTAATGAGGATGGGTATTAGGTCTTCACTAAATGTTTGTTAAAATTCAGCAGTGAAACCATCTGGTCCATGTGTTTTGTTCTTAGGTGATTTTTTGATTACCAGTTCAATTTCTTTGCTGGTAATTGGTCTACTCAGATTATCTATTTCTTCCTGGGTCAGCCTTGGAAGGTTGTATTTTTCTAGATAGTTGTCCATTTCTTCTAGGTTATCCAGTTTGTTAGCTTATAATTTTTCATAGTATTCTCTCATAATTCTTTGTATTTCTGTGGTGTCCATAGTGATTTTTCCTTTCTCATTTCTGATTCTGTTTATGTCTGTAAACTTTTTTTCTTGATAAGTCTGGCTAGGGGTTTATCTATTTTGTTTATTTTCTCGAAGAACCAGCTTCTGGCTTCATTGATTCTTTCTATTGTTTTATTCTTCTCAATTTTATTTATTACTGCTTTAATCTTTATTATGTCCCTCCTTCTACTGACTTTGGGCCTCACTTGTTCTTCCTTCTCTAGTTTCATTAATTGTGAGTTTAGACTGTTCATTTGGGATTGTTCTTCTTTCCTGAGGTAGGCCTGTATTGCAATACATTTCCCTCTTGGCGCGTCTTTCGCTGCATCCCACAGATTTTGCGGTGTTGAATTATTGTTGTGATTTGTCTCCATATATTGCTTGATCTCTGTTTTTATTTGGTCATTGATCCATTGATTATTTAGGAGAATGTTATTAAGCCTCCATGTGTTTGTGGGCTTTTTCATTTTCTTTGTGTAATTTCTGGTTTCATACTTTGTGATATGAGAAGCTGGTTGGTACAATTTCAATCTTTTTGAATTTACTGAGGTTGTTTTTGTGGCCTAGTATATTAACTATTCTTGAAAATGTTCCATGTGCACTTGAGAAGAAAGTGTATCCTGTTGCTTTTGGATGAGTATTCTGTAGGTATCTGTTAGGTCCACCTGTTCTAATACGTTGTTCAGTGCCTCTGCCTCTTTATTTATTTTCTGTCTGGTTGATCTATCCTTTTGAGTGAGTGGTGTGTTGAAGTCTCCTAAAATGAATGCATTGCATTTTATTTCCCCCTTTAATTCTGTTAGTATTTGTTTCACATATGTAGGTGATCCTGTGTTGGGTGCATAGATGTTTATAATAGTTATATCCTCTTGTTGGAGTGACTCTTTTATCATTATGTAATGTCCTTCTTTGTCTCTTGTGACTTTCTCTGTTTTGAAGTCTATTTTGTCTGATACAAGCACTGCAACTCCTGCTTTTTTCTCCCTATTAGTTGCATGAAATATCTTTTACCATCCCTTTACTTCAGCCTGTGTATGTCTTTGGGTTTGAAGTGAGTCTCTTGCAGGCAGCATATAGATGGGTCTTGTCTTTTTATCCATTCAGTGCCTCTACATCTTTTGATTGGTTCATTCAGACCATTTACATTTAGGGTAATTATCGATAAGTATGAACTTATTGCCATTTCCGGCTTTAGGTTCGTGGTTGCCAAAGGTTCAAGTAAGGTAATTATCTTACTATCTCACAATCTAATTTAACTCACTTCGTGTGCTATTACAAACATAACCTAAATATTTTTTTCCTCCTTTGTCTTCCTTCTCTATTCTTTGTATGTTATGAATAATCATATTCTGTACTCTTTGTCTGTCCCTTGGGTGACATCTATTTAGCCTTAGGAATGCTTCCATGTATAGGAGTCCCTCCAAAATGCACTGTAGAGGTGGTTTTTGGGAGGTAAATTCTCTCAGCTTTTGCTTATCTGAAAATTGTTTAATCCCTCCTTCAAATTTAAATGATAACCTTGCCGGGTAGAGTATTCTTGGTTCAAGGCCCTTCTGCTTCATTGCATTAAATATATCAAGCCACTCCCTTCTGGCCTGTAAGGTTTCTGTTGAGAAGTCTGATAATAGCCTGATGGGTTTTCCTTTGTGTGTGATCTTTTTTCTCTCTCTAGCTGCTTTTAAAAGTCTCTCTTTATCTTTGATCTTTGCCATTCTAATTATTATATGTCTTGATGTTGTCTTCCTTGGGTCCCTTGTGTTGGGAGATCTGTGCACCTCCATGGCCTGAGAGACTATCTCCTTCCCCAGATTTGGGAAGTTTTCAGCAATCACCTCCTCAATGACACTTTCTATCCTTTTTTCTCTCTCTTCTTCTGATATCCCTGTAATGTGAATATTGTTCCGTTTGGATAGGTCACACAGTTCTCTCAATATTCTTCCAATCTTAGAGATTCTTTTTTCTTTCTGTGCCTCAGCTTCTTTGTAGTCCTCTTCTCTTAATTTCTATTCCATTTACCATGTCTTCTACTACATCTAATCTGCTTTTAAATCCCTCCATTGTATGTTTCATTTTGGGTATGGAATTTCTTAATGATTGAATCGCCATCTTAAATTCGTTCCTGAGTTCTTGAATATTTTTGTATATCTCCATAAGCATGTTTACGATTTTTATTTTGAACTCTCTTTCAGGAAGATTGGTGAGTTCAATTTCATTTGGCCCTTTTTCTGGGGTTTGTGAGATTTTGGTCTGAACCATGTTCTTTTGACATTTCATATTTCTGTGTGATGCCCTCTAGTGCCCAGAAGCTCCAGTCTCTCGAGTTACTCAGCCCCTAGAGTGAGGTTGGGGATTGTAGGGGAGTGGAGTTGGTGCCTGGCAGGGAGGAAAGATCTGTTGCCTTATTCCTTTCTGCTGTGCCTGTCTCCAGTATCAGAGCCAGTGGGTGTAAGCCTCTGTGCTTTGTGTCTCTAGCTGTTGTAGGCGGGGCCTCCCTCTGACTGGCCTGACGGCAGTGACTGCCAGTTTACAAGCTGGTGCCTTCAGGCCAGGAGGAAGGCTCGGCAGGCTGCATATCACAGTGGGGGGCCTCGGAGCTGAGTAGCCAGCCAGGGGATGGAGCCCCTGACGCTCCTCAAAGTTCCCTATCTGCTGGGCAGAGCACGCCCAGAAAGCCTGTCCCCCTGTCCCTTCTCCCGCACAGCAAGGCCCATGCAAACCCCACCCCTTCAGCAGCCCTCTCACTGAAGCCTTTCAGGCTGCCTGCCTTTCCCTTGTCCCTGAGAGGCTGGGTATGGATCCCATCCTCCACAAACGGCTGGAATCTGTCTCTCAAGCACTCCGCCTGTCCCAGCTCCCTATCCCCAGAGCACCACAAAATGTAAGTTTCTGCTCACAAAGCAGATCTCCAGGGCTAGGTGTTCAGCAGTCCCAGGCTTCCACCCCCTCCCTGCTCCATTTCTCTTCCTCCCGCCGGTGAGCTGGGTTGGGGGTAGGGCCTGGATCCCACCGGATCAAGGCTTTGGTACGGTACCCTGTTTCGTGAGGTCTGCTCTGTTTGTAAGGTGTGTGTGCAGTCTGGTTCAGCCTTCTTTCCTCTTGCTGTTTTAGGGTTAGTTGTATTAACTATATTTTCACACTATATTAACCATATTTTTGTACTATCTGTGGTTTTGGGAGGAGTTCTCTGTCTCACCTCTCACGCCGCCATCTTGAATCTACTATCCATTATTTAATCAGTTTTTTTTTTACAACTATTGAGGTGTAAGAGTTATTTATGAATTTGGGATATTAACCCCTTATCAGATATTTGATTTGCAAATATTTTCTCCCATTTGGTAAGTTGCATTTCATTTTGTTGAAGGTCTCCTTTGGTATGCTGTAGCTCTTTAATGTGATGTAGTCCCAACTTGTTTATTTTTGCTTTTACTTTTGGTGTGAAATACAAAAAAAATCACCACGGCCAATGATTTACCTTCTGTAATTTTTTTCTAGGAAATTATGGTTTCAGGTTTAGGTTCAAATTTTTAATCTGTTTTGAGTTAATTTTTGTATATGGTTTAAGATAGTGGTCCAGTTTCATTCTTTTGCATGCGGCTATCAAGTTTTCCCAGCGTTATTTATTGAAGAGACTATCTCTTCCTGTGAGACAATAGAAAATATATATATTGGTCTCTCCCCTCAGTTCTTGGCACAGAGCGCCTAAAACCTTGTATGTTCCTAAGTGATAGGAGCACTAGGAGCATATTTTGTTCTAATGAGGCAACTCAAAGCTAATGAGCTTCTAGGTGGCCCCTGGATGGGGGCTGGTCACTGGAAAAATGAACCCATGATTAGAGGCTTGGAATTTCAGTCCTGCTCCCCAGTTTCCTATAGAGGGGAGAGAGGCTGGAAATGGAGTTGATAATTAATTGAGTATACCTATATTAAGAAACTGCCATAAAATCCCAATAGTATAGGGTTTGGAGACCTTCCAGGTCAGTGAACATGTGTGTGATATGAGGTGTGATGCATCTCGGCTCCATGGGGATAGAGGCTCTGTGCTCAGGATGACTCCTAACCTTGCCCTATGTATCTCTTTATTTGGCTGTTCATCTGTATCCTTTATTATATCCTTTAATAAACTGGTAAACCTAAGTAAGTGTTTCCTTGAGTTGTAAACTGCACTAGGAAATAGATCAAACTTGAGTAGGGGCGTTGGGGACCTACTACTTGTGACTGATATCTGAAGGAGAGGGGCATTGTCATGAGACTGAACCCTTAACTTGTGGAATCTGATGCTATCACCAGGTAGATAGTGTCAGAATTAGGACACCCAACTGGTGTGGCAGAGAATTGCTTGGTTTGGGGGGACCCACACATTTGGTGACCAGAAGTGTATTCTGTGTGAGTAGCCAAGGAGACACACAAAGGAGGAAGGACAGAATTTTTCCTTATTCGGAAGCAGAAGATACAGGAAGAGACAAGAACGGGTTTTCCTAATACATTTCCCCATTGTATATTCTTGGCTATTTTGTCATTAATTAATTGACCATATACATGTGAGTTTATTTCATGGCCCTCTATTCTATTCCATTGATCTTTGTGTCTGTTTTTATGCCAGTACCATACTGTTTTGATGTAACCATTTATTTATGTAACCATTTCTTTGGCTATTCTAGAATATGCCTCTTAAAAATGCAGATTTTCATGTCCTTTAACAAAAGAAGAGCAAAGGAGGAGACTTTATGACTAATAGAGCTGTAGAAAAACCTAAGCTAGGAAGGGAATGCATTTATATGTAGAATACTTCATAACTGTCTGGTTTAGATCAGAAGTGAGTGTGCTTGAACTTGGAGATGTGCTTATTTAGGAGTGATGACACTCAGCACTTTTGGGACAGCTTATTACAAAATAATATGATTCCTCTCCATGGAAGTAGCCATTCTTGATTGCAGCAGATACAATTTCACTGCTGGTAAGTGAAAACACAGCCCCTTCAAGGACAGTAACAGCTGTTTTGGTGCTTATCTCAGTTACCTCATGGATTGTCAAGATGCAGATCACTGCCATGGCTGAACGTTATCCCCCCCCCCCCCACCCTTTTTTTTTTTAAATAACAAACCCTGGGTTTTGTGAGCACTGTGGAATGAGTCGTTCACCGAGGTGCCTTGTGTATTTTTTAAGAGGTGTCACATGACAATGAATGAGGCATAGTAAAGGGTACATTGTCATTTGCTCTTGCAGGCAGTAGCAACATCTAAGGAGCACCCTACCAGGTTTAAAGTTCTAGAAGCTATGGGACACATAAAAGAAGAAGTAAATTTTTTTATTTCCTGTTCTGGAGGAGCTTGAACTCAAGTTGAGAATATAGAATATACACATCCAAAGTGATTTATGATCATTTAAAAAGCAGCAGACAACTGACATGCTAGATGCTGTTTTGATTAAATCCATACAAAGCTTTATAGTGGTATTACTTAGTGGGATTGGGTTTGAAAGTCAAGGTTTAAGATGAAAGTCAGGGTAAACAAAATTAGCCAAGAAACTCTTAGGACAGCATATTGAGTACCCACATGCCATCCTTCCATAAGCCCAACTCAGCTGTTCTCATTGGCACTGGCAAAGACTGCTCTTTCTGCAGTTGGTAGAATTGCTGACTTGTATTTAGGAGCCACAGTTAATGAAAAATACAGAGCTTTAAAAGACCATGTACCCGTACATGCTACAACATGGATGAACCTTTACAACATTATGCTGATTGAAATAAACCAGACACAAAAGGACAAGTATTGTTATGATTCCTCTTATGAAGTATGTAGTCAAATTCAGAGAAATTAGAAAGTAGAATGATTGTTACTGGGGTTTGGGGTGGAGGGCAGTGGGGAGTTAGTGATTGGTTTGGAGTTTCAGTTTGGAATGATGAAAAGGTTCTGGGGGTGGATAGTAGTGACGGTCATACAACAATGTGAATGTACTTAATGCCACTTAACTGTATAGTTAAAAATGGTCACAGTGGTAAATTTTATCTTGTGTATTTTACCAGTTTTTTAAAAAAGACTGTATCCCCAGACTGTGAAAGTAATTCCAAAAGATGAGTTCAAAAAAACATTGTAAGCAATGGTAACCTTGTGGTAATAAGTAGATTATATGTAGATTTCCATGAAGAACATTGATTTGCATCTATACATTTAAAAAAATCAAACTCATGAATAGGGCTAATATTTGCTTCTTAGATGTGAAGGGATGACCTGCCTCCTTATTTTATAACTTACGGGAGGAGTTGAGGTTCCAAGGAGATAAACAGTTATCTAAGCTTACACAGTGAGTCAACCCCAAAGCTAGAACCAGAACCTGACTGCCTTGCTCACCAGTGGCTTCCCCTGTACAAATCTGTAGCAGGTGACAGCATGCCAGTACTTCCTTCATCAGTTTTGCCATGTCCAAGTACCATTTCACTATTAGTCATTTTCTCTGTATCAACTTCATGTAAAATACTTACTTAATACATAAATCTGTTTAAAAACGAAAATTTATACCACTCCTTTAAATGGGAAATGCATAGAACCTATCTAAATGGCCAGAAAAAAAATACAGTGAAGGCAAAACAATGTTTTTAGTTAGATGTTATTTCTTAGAAGCTGAAGCCTGTTCTGTTTTTGTTAAAAGGGGAGATTCTCAATATTTAAGTTTTAAAGACATACCAGCACCAGAATGACACGATGTGAGGGACTGAAAGAGAATTGAAAGGGAATGACTTTGTTACTGTGTGAGTCGATGGTATTTACATCATTTCCCATACCACTGCCAGAAATGTCCCATACCATGCAGCCTAATCAGTGAGCAGAGTAGGTGGGTTTTGAACTTCTTTTGCAGAAAAGCAGTGGATAAGGGTTGACAGAGAAGTAATTCACAGTGTGTGTGAAAATGGGGACAGATTTCAAAGAACCAGTGTTGTTAAATATTCTTAATGATGAAAGTGAGTCTGGTCCCTCTTGTTAGAATGGGAAGGAAAAAATTGACAATGATTAATTAGACTTGTAGTATTTCATAGTAGGGACACTTGTTTTGGGACCAGGTGATTGTTATGCAGGACTGTTTCAAGCATGGATATTCTTGTTCCTGGGCACTAAATGCCAGAGTAATTATGATAACAGGTTCCCATACATTTCTAAATGCCTTTTAAGGGTGATTAAGTACTACCCCTACCATGGAAAGGATGGGGAGTTATTCTGAGCAAGGGAGCAGCTGCTACAAATGTATGGAAGCAGGACTGTGCATTTGAAACTTATCTGTCTTTTCCAGAAGAGAAGAAGAAGTTGATCAGAGATTTTGATGAAAAGCAGCAGGAAGCAAATGAAACGGTGAGAACAGGGAGCAAGTCCTTATTTCTTCTTCTACCTGGTGTTGGTCTTTTCCTGAAGTAATGCTTTTGACATCACAGATGAACTGTTCCTGTCTGTTGATCTTGATTTTGATTATTTCTTACTAAATGAGGCCAACTGATGAGAATGGGTCTTGGGGTTGGGGTTGACAAATGCAAATGGGTGAAGCTTGAAGACTTCTTAAATGAGTCTTTGATAATACATCCTGATATGAACATAAGGGCATTCTCATACCTTTACCTGGTTGATCTTTCTAAATCTCATTTTAAAAGCTGGCCCTCAATATCAGTTAATTATTCTTTATTAAACTTACTGTCACAGAAAATGTAGCTCGGAGGTGGTTCTAGCCACATTCCATTCCATTTTAAAAGAGAGCACGTGGTTGGACTTGGTACCTTGGGCAAGGCATACGTGGACAGGATGAATTCCCAGTTAGGACCAAAAGCTTGTCAGCAGCTGGTCTGGGTTGCTGAGCAGTTTAGCAACTGCTTCTCTCTTAATATGTGACTTTTTTACTTAAAAAAATTTTTTTTGCTCTCACCTTTTAGAGAGTCAATCTATCTTGCTATCATTATTCTCTAAGCTTCAACAAACCCTTTGAAGAGATTAGGACTGAAATCCAGATCCTAGGTAGTACTCTGCAGAAATAGTTGCTTCTAGATTTTGCTACCCCAGAGAAGACTAAGAAGACAATTTCTTTTTAAGCCAGGGAACTACCTTCTTGCTTGCTGAAGAACAACTTCACTATTCCACTTAAGTTCTGAGAAGCTAAACTTATTGTCATCCTTTTCTCTGTTCTATATCTATTTTAAGAAGGATCAGGCTATCAGACTGTGGAAACTATCTCCTTCATAATGGCAGTACTAGAAACTGAATACCTGTGTGCAGCTGGGTATATACATGATACCTGATATGAAGTCAGTCTTCGTTTTGGTTAACATCTTAGTAAAAGTATAAAAATCTTCTGGTTAATACCAATTTATTTGTTTGATGCTTAGATATTTTCTCTGAACTTGGCAAAATTAACAAATTCTACTGTGGCCATCCCAGGCAGATGAAAATAATTTATGGCCTCTTGTGAACTTGTCTAGGTATTATTTTACTTACCCTAGAAAAATGGAAATCTTATTTGGACTTTTGGTTATCTCAACATAGAGACAAATGACTGAATTTTGGAAAGGAGTGGCAGGGAAGAAACTTGTTGCCAGACTCCTATTGTTTTGGGTATAGTAGACCTCAAAGTGCATCATGACAGTACTTGAACTGTAACAGGCTAAGAACTTGACATACTGAAAGAGAATTTGAAGATTTTGAGTCCTGACTTTTTATTTTCTCTGAGGGGGAGGCACTTGCTAGACTACAGACTAATATTGCTCTTAATCTTGAGCAGGTTTCTTCAAGCTTTATGAAACAAAGGTAGTATTTCCTATCGTATTGATTTGCTGTGAGGATTAAATGAGAATGCATGTAAAAATGTTTAATAAGCTATAAAATGCTTGTTAGTTTTTTCACTCATTGATCACATACTTTTTGAATGCCTGTTCTATGCTTGCTAGGCATATGCCACGTACTCAAGAGTAATGAGGTGAACATGTCACAAGTCTTGGCTCTTGCGGAGCATATGGTTAAGTACTTACTGGGGGCTGTATTTGATTAGTCCAAACTAGTAATATGCCAAGATGAGGAAAAAAAATGGGCTATTTACTCACTTCTTTCTGGCTTCTTAGCTGGCAGAAATGGAAGAAGAACTACGTTATGCACCCCTATCTTTTCGTAACCCTATGATGTCTAAACTTCGAACCTACCGGAAGGACCTTGCCAAACTCCATCGGGAAGTAAGAAGCACACCTTTGACAGCCACCCCTGGTGGCCGAGGAGACATGAAATATGGCGCATACACAGTAGAGAATGAACATATGGTAAGCTTCAGCTGGTTTTCTCTCCTTTAAGGGCCTGTATGAGAACCATATTGTGGAATACATGTTATCAGTCATAGTAGACTAGTTTTTCCTGCCTTATCCTCTTTCCTGCATCCAATTCCCCTTCTCTGAGGTATCCACCTCTAAATCTAGTAGTGCAGTTTTTTCCAAGCCATATGCTTATTTAGATTTCATTGTATCCTTTATATATGAAACCATGCTTAGTATATAGTAGTGGTATACAAGTGTTACCTGTCATTATATCAGGACTGTGTATTTTGACCTATTGATCCAGTATCCCCAAAAAATTCAGTTAGGAGAAAAAAATCAGGGAGAAAATCCCCATCTTTTATTTTTAAAAAGCCTACTCCTGCCTCTTGTAAGCTAAAATAACTCAGGTTTATTTCAGCTTCATTCAGTGGTTTCCTCATCCAAAATCTCTATGTAACATGAAGTGAAAGGCTTCTTGTTACCTCTGATCTAGGTACCCATCTTTCAGCTTCATGATGGTATCTAGTGCTAGTAGTCACCTGCTTATTAGTTGGCCCTGGGACCCAGCCCCTTTTTGAGTGTGTGCACATGTGTGCTTGGAATAGCTTAGAACTCAGAGCTGCACCCATTTCTATCAGTGGTTGTTAGTTCTGGACTGACAAAGGATACTTCTATCCTCATGTCTTACATGCTTAGGAGTACAGGTGAAGTAAAACTTTGGTAGGGATTTAAAAAATTAGGGCAGCTTATTTGGCCCCAGATACCTCCTTACTTGACAGCAAAACACCAATGGTTACTTCAGAGTATTAGGTAGAAGTGTTTTGGGCTTAGCAAGAGTGTAGCCACCTAAATTTTTCTCAGGATGTGGTAGTGTCTCAGACTTCTAAGTGATTTCTGTCTGTGCTGAAAAGAAATCTTACTCATGGTCCCCCAGTCCTCATTACCAGTCAGGTGAGAACTTTCAGTGAATTAATTGACTTCTAGGACTGTAGAGTTGAGTTCGTTTGCTTGTTGCACTATCAGAATTACAGGCTGTGTGCATTTTCAGGTAGGTCCTGCACCCGAAATTAGGCCACTGCCTCTCAAGTTACTCATCCAGAAAGCACATGAATCAGTTCAAACTCATCATAAACATGGGAAAATACTCCAGTGGCTTTAATCCTTTTTTTTGCCTCAACTTAAGTGTAACAAGCTGAATGGAGTGGGAGGTGCTGTGGTCCTTTACTGGATTTCAGATTCTGCTTGAACAGGATCTTATAGTTGATTAGTAGTTTGGATGTCTTAGAAGTAATGAAAATTATTGCATATTATATTCCTTGTTACATAAGAAGGGTCAAAAGGAATGTGCTGGCAACGAATTCTAATGGAAGAAGCCTAACATTTCCCTTCCATATTCCTGTCAGAATCGGCTACAGTCTCAAAGGGCACTGCTTCTGCAAGGCACTGACAGCCTGAACCGGGCCACGCAGAGTATTGAGCGTTCTCATCGGATTGCCACAGAGACTGACCAGATTGGCTCAGAAATCATAGAAGAGCTGGGGGAGCAACGTGACCAGTTGGAACGCACCAAAAGTAGAGTAAGTCTGGGCAGATGGGGAAAGGGGCAACAGTGGGCCCATTATCCCAGATACCTTGCTACTACCAGCAGCTACAGCGTCCCTTGGAAGTGATTTTAACTCAGATTTAAAGGTCATTTGGAAGGGGGGAAAGAAAGGACTGAAGAAACCCCATTTCTCCATTTATTGAAAATTATCAAATAGACTGCAGCTACTCCATTCTTTCATTCCTGTATTACCAATCTGAGATTTTTATTTCTCATGTCTAGTGGAATATTCTGCTATTCTTATGAAAGCATCATATACTTAAAAGATCCTAGGTTTCCTGTAATTTAAAGCCAAAGCTATTTTCCACATGTCATAAAATAGTACTACTGATAATTTATGGAGGTTCAATCCTGCATTATAACTCTTTATTAAGCTGGATCAGCTAGGAAGAATACAAATACTTAGGCCAAATGATGACTAAATTGGGGCCTCTAATCTAATACTCTGAGAGGTTCTGAAAAATGTCATTTCTTCCTTTCCATACATCTGCATAGGAATTTTAAAAATAGTATAACTTGCTGATGGAAAGCTTTATTCTCATTTAGCATGAGGCATATACAAACTGAAGAACCATGAGCAAGGTTCAGGTGGGAAAATAGCAGCTCAGTGTGGAGGGTTGAGATGATTTTTCATACATCTTTAATACAGTGTAATTCTCCATTCTTAAATCAGAATGATGCCCCCTTCCCAATAAAGTACTGAATTCAAGGTAAGCTATGAAAAAGGCAACTTGTTTAGGTTGAATTTAAAAGCCAAAGAGTGATCTGAGAGACCTGTTTACCAAGGCCACTGGGAAATGGGAACAGATGGCAGGTGGCATCTGTTGAAATATCCTCCGGCTATCTAGATTAGTAACAGGCAACCAAAAGGGAAAGGTTTTTTTAAAAAGGTTTAAAAAAGGTTTACTTCCTTCCACAATTCAGTGTGTCTCTTAAGGGGGTAAAGAAAAAAGAAAAAATAACCAGATCCCAAGAGTGGTAATCTACCAGCCTACAAAAACAAACACTGACTCAGAAGGTTTTCCTGAGCCTGGCTGATAAAATTCAAATCTTAAATTGCTCAGGGTTGCTTCAGTTACTGGTGAGGTGCACTTGAGGCCCTTCTGTTTTGAGTAGCCAGGGTGAAGGGTTATTAACTCGGTCCCAAAACTCCCCCACAGCAACCTTGGGATATAATTTCTAAGCCTACTCGATGAGTACTTAAGTATCTTGTCCTTACCAGTTTCTGCTTATACTCAGAGGCTATCATTTACATTGGCTTGATCTCTTGGAGATTTTCAACATATACCCCTTAATGCCCACTGTCAGTTTAGGCATGTTCAAATTCAAACAGTGTGTACTTTTGAAAAAAGGAAGAAATTAATAACTGCTGTTTTCTTTTCTCAGCTGGTAAACACAAGTGAAAACTTGAGCAAAAGTCGGAAGATTCTCCGTTCAATGTCCAGAAAGTAAGTTTTAAAAAGAGTCACAAAATTAATTTCTCTTAACGCTAATGTCTCATAACCAAGAATATCAAAGCCTTAAACAGTGACTTGCAAGAGGCAGGCCCTAGTAAAGAAGAAATAAAGAATATTGTCATGTACAGTTAAATATCCCAGGACAAGTCCTTCACTAAAAATATGTACTGCTCTGACTTGGAGCAATGGAACATTTGTCCACTGGAAGTATTTTTAATCCCAGTTCAAATTCCTTAGAGAAGACAACCATATTCCTTTGAATAATTTTGGAAAAGCTTGATTGATTTAGAACATTTTTTACTGCTATTGCTTATGCTTAGTACTTGCTTTTGGCTCTGCTTGCCAAACTTCATGGGAGTCAACCCCTAATCTGGGAGTTCTGTCTTGCTAGCAAGAAAGCTTTTTTAAAAAGCTCTGAGGTAAGTGCTGGTAGCCACACAACAAGGGCAGGAGAGAAATAATGCCACTCAGGCTGAATCTGGGTAAGTGGGTAGTGTGCATGAAACCAAACTACAGCTGGGTCATGGAAGTAGCAGGAGAGAATTTCCTAAACAATGGTAAATTCCTGGTGGGACAGGAAGAAACCTTCAGTTTAGAGTGAACATGAAAACAGATTGGATTATATTAACAAAAGATAGTAAATTTTTTGAAGCTGTTATACTTCTTTATAGAGGCACCCATTTGTGTTGATGGGGAAAGAGAGAATAAGGGCAAGAAGTTTACAAGAGATTGAAAGGTACTACCCAACTCTATCCCTCTTCTAGTTACTTATCCTAAAGCAGGACCCATCTTTGAGCTGGACTTTGACACTGAAGCCTCTGCTACAAATGCCAAAATATGTTCACAGCTGCAGTATGTACTGATGCAGCTCTATATGGTTAGATAATAATGCTGTATTCATGCTATTCTGAAAGAGGATTCATGCTGTCAGAAATGGTGTATTTAATATTTTTTCTAACTAACCCCTCCCCTCCTAGAAAAGCTATTTTTAAAGCAAGGAAGTGACTACTATATGCAGACATTTTAGAATCAAGAAACCATTTTTATGCTTTGGTATTTGTTGTCCCAGTTTTCAACACTTCTCTGAGGTAGATAGGGATAACACCAGGTTACACTAAAGAAGCTTTCAAATTATCACTTAGCAGCTGAAAAACCTTGTGTACTTACAGCTGCGTGGCTCTGTGATCAAACAAAAATTCAGTCTGCTACATAGTATCTGGCCTTGACCCTGGCCCCAGATCAAACCCCTAAATATTAAAAATAGAAGTACAGTTATCCACACTTCTGACAGTTCCCCACTTTGCTTCTCCTTGTAGAATAACAACCAACAAGCTGCTGCTTTCCATCGTCATCTTACTGGAGCTGGCCATTCTGGGAGGCTTGGTGTATTACAAATTCTTTCACAAGCACTGAACTTCCTATAGGGAAGGGTTTGTGGACCAGAACTTTGACCTGTGAATGAATGGTGTAGACCTGTGGGTTAAGCATATTGCTACTGGGAGCTAACACTTCAAGGCTGCACTGCACAGCCAGGCTGTGGGAGGGGGAGAAAAGACCACTTAAATGTGAAGAACAGCAACAAGAGTAGTATGGTGTACCAAGGTAATAAATGCTGTTTATGACGTCTCTACATAGTATTCAACATAATACCCTGTGAACTGCAAAAAAAAAATTTACAGTACTAGTATTGGTCACCAAAATGGAGAAGGGAAGGAAACTTTATAATTGTGAGAATGCGCAAATGTTCTCATTAAGGCAACATTGACTCACACCACCAGTTACTATCTGTTGCCTCAAATGCCTCACAACTCTGGAATGACCGTTTTGACAAATTTGTATTAGCTAGCACCCAGTAGTTCCTAAATTCTCACGCGTTCTTCACTTTCTGATTCATCTGGTGAACTGGGAGTAGGAAGATGGTCATAGACAATGTGTCCGCCCTCTCTTGTCTGGCCAAAACTTGAAGCAATCACATCCACTGCCAGGCCCGCGGTAGCCTTGGCCTCTTCCTCTGAAGAGGCCAACTGAGGATTGACTTCAACAAGATCCAGTGCTGACAGCAACCCTGAAAGAACACACAGTAAGACAAAATCTCAGAAAATTCCTAGCTGCTACTTAAGTGAGGGTAGTCCCCGCTGGATAGAAAAGCCAATAAAAACAAGTCATTTTCTACAATAAAATTCAGTGTTAAGTCCCATAGACCTCATGAATTTAAGTCAAAAAACACTGGTATATTAGAGTAGGACTGAAAGAAACCTTTAAGGTAATAAAATGAAATGTCCCTGTTAAACTAACATAACAGGCATAGCTGTCAGGCTTTCTAGACAGGATAGCTGGGGGGCAAGGAGTTTCAACCTACTTGGAAAATGTATGCCATTTCCAGCTTCACTAGGAACCTTCCGGGTAACTACCTGTAATTGGGTGAAGAGATCTTCCACTTCTCATTAGCCAGAGCTGTTTTCACTTTTTTTTAAATAATTTATTTTGGTATCATTAATCTACAATTACATGTGCAATATTATGGTTATTAAACTACCCCTTCAGTTTACCTTTGTGTATGGGGTTAGACAGTAGTCCAGTTTCATTCTCTTACATGTAGCTGTCCAGTTTTGCCAACACCAGCTGCTGAAGAGGCTGTCATCTCCCCATTGTATATCCAAGGCTCCTTTATCAAGTATTAATTGACTATGTGTTTGGGTTAATGTTTGGATTTTCTATTCTGTTCCACTGGTCTGTGGGTCTGTTTTTGTGTCAATATCAAATTGTCTTGATTACTGTGGCTTTGTAGTAGAGCTTGAAGTCAGGGAGCATAATTCCCCGTTGTATTCCTCCTTCTCAGGATTGCTTAGGCTATTCGGGGTCTTTTGAGGTTCCATATGAATTTTAGAATTATTTGTTCCAGTTCATTGAAAAAAGCTGTTGGTAGTTTGATAGGGATTGCATTGAATCTGTAGATTGCTTTAGGTAGTATAGCCATTTTTTAAAGTTTATTTTGATATCATTAATCTACAATTAAATGAGCAATATTATGGTGATTGCACTACCCCCTTCATCAGGTGCCCCCCACCAACCCCATTACAGTCACTGTCCATCAGCATAGTGAGATGCTATAGAGTCACTACTTGTCTTCTCTGGGTTGTACTGCCCTCCCCGTGCCCCCGCAACATTACATTTGCTAATCATAATGCCCATTTTTCCCCCTTGTCCCTTCCTTCCCACCAATCCTCCCCAGTCCCTTTCCCTTTGGTAACTATTAGTCTGTTCTTCGGTTCTGTGAGTCTGCTGCTGTTTTGTTCCTTCAGTTTTTTTTCTTAGCTCTTATACTCTACATATGAGTGAAATCATTTGGTACTTGTCTTTTTCGGCTTGGCTTATTTCACTGAGCATAATACCCTCTAGCTCCATCCATGTTGTTGCAAAATGGTAGGATTTGTTTTCTTCTTATGGCTGAATAGTATTCCATTGTGTATATGTACCACATCTTCTTTATTCATTCATCTACTGATGAACACTTAGGTTGCTTCCATTTCTTGGCTATTGTAAATAGTGCTGCAATAAACATAGGTGTGCATCTGTCCTTTTCAAATTGGGCTGCTGCATTCTTAGGGTAAATTCCTAGGAGTGGAATTCCTGGGTCAAATGGTATTTCTATTTTGAGTTTTTTGAGGAACCTCCATACTGCTTTCCACAATGGTTGAACTAATTTGCAGTCCCACCAGCAGTGTAGGAGGGTTCCCTTTTCTCCACATCCTCGCCAACATTTGTTGTTGTTTGTGTTTTGGATGTTGGCCATCCTCACTGGTGTGAGGTGATATCTCATTATGGTTTTAATCTGCATTTCTCTGATGATTAGTGATGTGGAGCATCTTTCCATGTTCCTGTTGGCCATCTGAATTTCTTCTTTGGAGAAGTGTCTATTCATGTCCTCTGCCCATTTCTTAATTGGACTATTTGCTTTTTGTTTGTTGAGGTGGGTGAGTTCTTTATATATTTTGGATGTCAACCCCTTATCGGATACGTCATTTATGAATATATTCTCCCATGCTGTAGGATCTCTTTTTGTTCTACTGATGGTGTCCTTTGCTGTACAGAAGCTTTTCAGTTTGATATAGTCCCACTTGTTCATTTTTGCTTTTGTTTCCCTTCCCCAGGGAGATATGTTCATGAAGAAGTTGCTCATGTTTATGTCCAAGAGATTTTTGCCTATATTTATTCCTAAGAGTTTTATGGTTTCATGACTTACATTCAGGTCTTTGATCCACCTTGAGTTTACCTTTGTGTATGGGGTTAGACGGTAGTCCAGTTTCATTCTCTAACATGTAGCTGTAGAGTTTTTCCAACACCAGCTGCTGAAGAGGCCGTTGTCTCCCCAATGTATATCCAAGGTTCCCTTATCAAATATTAATTGACTGTATGTGTTTGGGTTGATGTTTGGATTTTCTATTCTATTCCACTGGTCTGTGGGTCTGTTTTTGTGCCAATACCAAATTGTCTTGATTACTGTGGCTTTGTAGTAGAGCTTGAAGTCAAGGAGCGTAATTCCCCGTTGTATTCCTCCTTCTCAGGATTGCTTTGGCTATTCGGGGTCTTTTGCGGTGCCATATGAATTTTAGAACTATTTGTTCCAGTTCATTGAAGAAAGCCTTTGGTATTCTGATAGGGATTGCATTGAATCTGTATATTGCTTTAGGTAGTATAGCCATTTTGACAATATTTATTCTTCCTAGCAAAGAGCATGGGATGAGTTTCCATTTGTTAGTGTCCTCTTTAATTTCTCTTAGGAGTGTCTTGTAGTTTTCAGAGTACAGGTCTTTCACTTCCTTCGTTAGGTTTATTCCTAGGTATTTCATTCTTTTTGATGCAATTGTGAATGGAATTGTTTTTCTGATTTCTCTTTCTGTTAGTTCATCATTAGTGTATAGGAAAGCAACAGATTTCTGTGTGTTAATTTTGTATCCTGCAACTTTGCTGAATTCAGATATTAGTTCTAGTAGTTTTGGAGTGGAGTCTTTAGGGCTTTTTATGTACAGTATCATGTCGTCTGCAAATAGTGACAAGTTGACTTCTTCTTTACCAACCTGGATGCCTTGTATTTCTTTGTTTTGTCTGATTGCCATGGCTAGGACCTCCAGTATGTTGAATAACACTGGAGAGTGGGCATCCCTGTCTTGTTCCTGATCTTAGATGAAAAGCTTTCACCTTCTCGCTGTTAAGTATGATGTTAGCTGTGGGTTTGTCCTATATAGCCTTTATGATGTTGAGGTACTTGCCCTCTATACCCATTTTGTTGAGAGTTTTAATCAGGAATGGATGCTGAATTTTGTGAAATGCTTTTCAGCATCTATGGAGATGATCATGTGGTTTTCGTTCTTCTTTTTGTTGATGTGGTGGATGATGTTGATGGATTTTCGAATGTTATACCATCCTTGCATCCCTGGGATGAATCCCATTTGATCATGGTGTATGACCCTCTTGATGTATTTTTGAATTCGGTTTGCTAATATTTTGTTGAGTATTTTTGCATCTACTTCATCAGGGATATTGGTCTGTGTTTTCACTTTTAAACTCTGATGCTATACCTGTATTTCTTAAGACACTGTGTGCCCTGATATATAGTGCATCTTACTCTCACCCCTGCAGGTCTGAGCTGAGGGCAGGTCCCCATAGGCTGACAGTTTTTACATCTATCAGACTGACCCAGTTGTCTTGCACTTGGCCATACTTTAATTTGAATTCCAGTTACCTTCTGTGCAGGTTTGAGAATATATGCCAGAAGGTTTGAAAAGGGAAGATTAAACCAGAAAAACCTGTCTTTCCAGACCTGCCCTGTATGCTCCGGCCCCCAACACAGACATACCTACTTCTCTGGGGTATTTAATTCTGGTCTGTTATTCTGGGTGAAGTTAATCAACTTCTTCAAGAGTCACCTGAACAAACTAATAATTGAGAATAGAAGTATCTGAGAATATCCAGCATGGCTAAAAAGCCTGGAAACATGGGTGAATATACCTAATGGTTTATTGATATGACAGTATAGTACATGATACTACATCCAGTGTGCCATCCCTTATCAGCAACGCATACCTCAGTGCACTGTGGAAAACTGCTGGGAGCAGGCATGTCAGTATAGCCCCAGTTCCTGTACAGGCACCTGTAACTCATGATTTATTTGTGTATCTGATTTCCACTGACTAAACCTATGGCTTTGGCATAGCCCAGTAGTAATCAAGAGGGTTTGAGCTATTAAAAATATGTATTAGCCATGTTTTTGGACTATTGCCATCCTGTAGATCAGTTTCAGCAAACTGCTTTATGTTTCTATGACAGTGTCGTGACAGTCTTTTGGAATAGAATAATATTGCAGCAGGGGAGGGTGGACAAGGTATGCACTTGCCCCCATCTAGTGCTACAGCCTGTAGGTAGTGTTATGGGGAAGATGGAGGCTTTCACTCTCAGGTTCACTGGCGACGAACCCAAGGACAGCTGACAACATCTAAGACCTGGGGGTCTGAGAATGAGACCATCTTGCCATTATCAATATCTGACAGACAAGCATTCTTTTCTTTTTTGTAATACTTAAGGGTTTAGTAGGCTACAGAGCTAGAGAGACCATTTCTCAATTTCCGTATCTATCCCAACTAGTTAAGGGTTTCCAATAGCCCTTAAGACCTTTTAAGTCAGGGGTCTCTATCTATGCTGTTTAGACCCCAATTACATGAGATGGTATTGAAGTATCATGTGGTAGTTATTTGCAATGAATAGTCATTTTAAGTGGTCTTAAAAACAAGCTGAGAGAATGGAAACTGCAAACAAGTATGAGTTTTGGGACAGTAACCCCATGTAGCCATTCTTGATGACCTAGCATTCATCTTACTTATCTTTCTGTCAGCCATTTGTCTTCCGGTATCCCCTATTAAAGATCCTATCAAAAAAACTCTAGCATAAGACTTACTCAAAAGTTGCAAAATATTGTCCAGCTTTGAAATATCTTCAAGAGAAGCTTTAACTCCATCCACCCTCCCAACTCCCAGTGAACCAACCTCTTAATGTAAGGGTGAAAATTATAGCTATTTGCCCTTGCCTTTTAATCTTAATCTACCTTTTGACAATTCAGATCTGTACCATGTACCAGTCTGACAATTTATTCTTAAATTAAATGTTTAAGCAGACCTAAGTAATTTTTCATTTAATATTACCTTAGCATATTTTGGTATGAGCCAGGTCCAAACATGCCTCTAAATCCCTTATTAGCCTGACCGACCATAGGACTTTCAGCTGTAAAAGTTTAAGCAAAAACTATGTCTGCTGTAACACTGCATAGCAGGCAAGAGGCTTTTGCATATTTATTTGTGTAGTAAACAAGTTGATTACTACTTACCTGTATTGTGTATTTCCTCAGTAATATACATGCCTTCTCGATAGGTCAGTCCCCCTACAACAGGGGTTCCTGTGGCTGGAGCCAGTGTAGGGTCAAATGCATCAATATCAAAACTCAAATGGATTGGCCTTTGTCTTCTTGAAAGGAAGAGGATAAGAGAGTTGTCATTTGGTTGTGCTTGGACATTCATCCTTCTTATAGTGGCAACTCCTTGATTTTGTTGCTTAGTCCTGGTAACTTGGTTAATACAACAGATTCCAGGTTTCCTATTCTGGAAATTACTCAGTATTAGCACTTGGGTTCCTACACACCACTTCATAATTTTGCCATTTGTTCTGTGTGCCTTAGACAAGATTATAGGTTATATTTCTGACTTTCCCTAGACATTAGATAGAGCTTCTTATATTCACTGTCAAGAGAGGGAATTCTTCACTTCTGTATGACATTGGGCTCTGACAGATGCTAATTTAAGTTGGACCAGTCTAGGCTACAGTTGCTGTTATTTTCTCAGTGTAACATCAGCTTAGCTTAACTCTCATTTTCTGTCTTCAATTTTATCACCTCCCAATCTAACTTCAGGTTAGCCCAGGTGTCCAATCACTGAAACTAACAAAAAAAAACCCCACCTATATGCTAAATAATGAAGTTTCTTAAATTAAGATCTAAAGAAATGGCATACTATCAGGTGGCAATTAATTATATTAATCACCCAGAAATAAAGACTCAGCCCTGGAAAAATGCTCTTAAAACCAGCAGTTAATTAGCATTACCTACCATCTTTCTATACTGAAGTTTGCTTTATGTAAAAATGCCATTCAGATGAAGCAGTAGTGAGGCTGGGAAGAATGGGACAGCTACAACAACGAATGCTCCTCAGTGCAAAACATAAGCATTAAAAATGATGCTAAAGAGAGATTCATGAGGGACAGAGGATGTAGGCAAAGACTTAAGGAAAACCCCTTCCAACCCCAGAGGAATATGATCTTTCATATTCTCTCTTTTGGAATTACTCAGATTTTTTTATATATACATTTTGCTTTTATTTTAAAAGAAAGCTACTATCCTCAAGAGACAGGCTAAAGTGTGCTGTCCATTGGGAGTCTGCCCTGTTCCCTTTGGAACCTAGAAGTAGACATGCATTGTAGTTACTTACTTGCCAAGCAGCAGATCAAATGTCTGTTCCATGACCTTCTGGATACCAAGTCGATCTATATCTCTCATGGAAAAATACTGGATATCATAATTCTTTAAAATAAAACTGCAGTGAGATACAAAGGAAGGAGTCCTTAGTTTAAAGAGCATTTTTAATCAAATGCATATTTGGAGGGGGTTGACTTTATAATGAGCTACAACAGGTTAAAGCAAGGAACAACCCATCAAATGAAAGGTCGGAGTCCAGGACCCAAAGCTTAACTCTAAGGTATCAACTTACTGTTCAGGAGGATCCACATCTCTCAGACCAATATACACAATATTTGGGGAAGAGATACAAGGTTTGATCCAGGAAAATCCTGGGAGTTGTGGTACCTGTGAAAAGAGGAATGAACAGAATTCATCGTCAGGGATTCTTGGTCTCACCAAGATAATGTGTATATGCAGTCTACTTTCTCCTATCCATGGGATATGCTTAAAGCAACAAAAGACACACTCGGT
Organism: Smutsia gigantea; assembly: GCA_032199065.1. NCBI lineage: Eukaryota > Metazoa > Chordata > Mammalia > Pholidota > Manidae > Smutsia > Smutsia gigantea. The sequence continues at coordinate 91,886 of JAVSCE010003988.1, read as the reverse complement.
CTCGGATAGAGAACTGACACAGTGGAAATGATTCAGAAAGGCAGTTGAAGAACATAGTATAGCTTCCTGAAGAAAAAAGAACTCCTAAGTGGCCTTGGTTTCTCATTAACTTACCTAAATAGCAGGAACACTGCTGATGAACCTTTTCTACTCCTTTGCACATCACTGAATTGTTTGATTGGTTTTTGAAACAACCCACCTCAAGTTGCTGAGAGCCAAAACACAAATTCTGCTCAATGAAAAGCCTTTGTACTATCCTGGTTTAACTTGGTCCCTCACTGAGGGGAGTGATATACAGATTCTAGACTATGCCTAACATGGGCTCCCATGTCTTCAGAACAGCCTAGGAAAATTTTACCTAGAGGTAATCATGGTTTACTTGTCTTCTCAACCAGTGGGTCTAAAAGTAAGGTCTGGGAACCTCTATGTAAAAAGCCCTCAGGCAGTCAGTGTATCATCATCAGAGTGACTGCCCACTACCCACAATCTTTTTTTAAACAATGATGAGCCCGCCTGAGAGCAGGGACCATGTAGTCACTGTATACCCTTAGCGTCTAGCAGATTGCTGGGCCCACCATAATGTTTGATGAATGCATGAAGGAGTGGTAACACATTTCTATCACCACCACCACCCATCCCTTCACAGAAATCTTACTGAAAGCCCCTGCAAGCTTCTTTTCATTTCCGCCTACTGACCTTGTTCTGTAGTTCTCTGAGGAGAAATGAAACCGGCTGTCCATGGAGATTTCCAGATGAAGTGGTGAGAGGTGTATTAATATCAGCATGGGCATCAACCCAGATCACACAAAGGTCTGGGCAGTGTCGGGCATGGCCACTAATGGTACCAATTGCCAGGCTGCAAAGAACAAATACAGTAATCCTCAAGGTCCTTTGCTTGGCAAACAATACCAATGACTGTCTCAGCCGGTGCAGCTCACACTACCATCAGGGCCCCTAAAGCTGGATTTGGATGAGACAGAGTCCCTGGGGCTATAGTTCCCAAAGATTAATCTTGAGTGAGTTAGGGGGAAATGGAAGGCTCTGAAGATTTAAAACTAACGACTAATTACCCCTACAGTGTGATAAATGGTATTGCTGCCCCTAAATCCCTATAATTTGATCCATTAGCCCTGGCCCAGAAAAGGACTTCAAATACTTGTTCAATAAATTAAATCCAGTTAAATGATGTGGTCTATATATAACAACTCACAAATACTGCTTAATACATGTTAAAGGAGATCTGATTATTTCCAAGCTATCCATTATATTAACTTTTTAAGGGTAAAAATTAGCATTGTAATGTAACTCTTGAAAAGATGTGATACTTTCTAAAACCAGAAGTTAAAAATTGTTAAAGACATTAGTAAGAGGGCAGCCGAATTAAAGACCTTATTTAGATCACTGAGTAAAATAGTTTATTTGCATGTTACATACATTATCATGGCATTCAAATACCTGTTTCTATTTTTTGCCTCTCCTTGTCCGGTCTCTGTGTTCATTAGCTAACTGTCCTGTCTCAACTATGGCAGTATAGCTGGTGAGTTCATGGTTGGGAAGCTGCCCACTTCCCAGTAGCCAAAGAATGTGACATAGATGGGAAATGCAGCTTAAGCATCTTAGGAACTAATTACAGCCATCCTTCCTGGTCAGTATAGCATTAGACAGCATTTTAAACTCCAAGCCCCACATAGGGCCTCTTGGAGGAATAGCATGATCTAGGGCTAACAGCAATTGATTAATCAGAGTACCTTGAGTTTTTCCTGGTAAAAGCTGTGATCTAGGAGAAGTCCTCTAATTTCTCTGGATTTCAGTTTCCTTTTTTATAAAATATGGTTAATGATCTTGGCCTATTTAAATCAGAGTTGGTTTGATGATTAAACCAATAGTGTATGTTGTACTGTGTAGAAGGAGCAGAGTGACCTAACAATGCCTCTTCCTTTAAAATGATGAATGTTCAGGTTTATACTCATCCCTTTCTTTTCTAGAATCTTCCAGATAACCTAGGTTTTGCACTGAACAGGAAATAGGGAGCACTGACAATGCTCCAGTACAGGACAAGACATCCAGTACAGACCAAAACCAAAGACTGTGATAATCACATTGATAAGTTGGTCCCCAAATAGACAACTGGAAGAAAAAATATAAATGAATTTCAAGGGCAAGCACTGAGCTGAAAGACAGGAGTCTCATCCTCTGGTTAATTTAATTGAATCTCAGTGGAGAACCTGGGACTACTTTCTTACTCTACCTAAAATTTTATTTCTAATGAGGACTCTACCTGCCTTTCCAGCTGTAACAAAGATGTAACTTCTGTTAAGTGATCTAAAAGCTCTCTGAGCACCTCAGGGAGAGTCGCTACACTAGATCTCAAAAGAAAGGTTAACTGCCTACAAAGGTCACATTGGATTTGAATCCCAGCTTTGCTACTTCCTGGCTCTAGACCTTGGGTAAGGTATCAAAGCTCTCTTCAGCATTCCTAGCAGTAAATCAGATGAAACTGTCTGCTTCACAGTACTGTTATGAGGGTTAACTGAGAATGTGCATGAGTGCTCAATACCCCTAGTACTTCAATGCCATTTTTCCTTCTACCAAAAAACTTCATTATTTAGGTCAAATCACACTCCCCTGTGAAATAATACTATTCTTGTCCATAGACTGATCTCTAAAATTCTATAGAATGTTTTATTTTTTCATTCCATGTGTATTTATTTCATCTAGTCCTAGATCACAATCTATTTCCCATAATTCCCAGTGCTACCTGAGAACACATCAGAACAGTGCTCCATAAAGTACATGCTGATTCACTAAGGAGGGAAGGATCTATTGTATTAGTCACCTAACGTCCATCCTGGGGAGGTAAAGAATGTATTCACATGCCAAGTAGGGAATCTGACAAACCTATTAGTAGAAATGTTTACCCCCAGAAAAAAAAGCCCATTTAGCCTATTCAAATGAAAGTTGTAAGATGGTTTCTCAAGAAAGCTTTCCAAGAGGTAAGCATGAAACATGGTGTCTAAAAACTCTGCTTAGTCTACCTCTGAAGTGTCTTTATACTATACAATGTGTACTACAAAGAAAGTCCCATGTGCCTCCAGCATCGCATGATCTTACACTATTTATGTACATCACATCCTAAAAATTCTGACGAGTATTTCACTCTGAGGAAACAAGCTAGCCAATTAACCCAAAGCACCATGCAATCTAGCCCCTCCACCACCTGTGGCTCCCAGCTTACCTGTGGTCGCCTCCCACTGTGACACAGCTGTAGCCACCTGACACCGCTCTGCTAACCACCTCAGCCAGTTCCTGGTTGGCAAGGCCCACTGAGCGAGGATTCACTATCAGGTTATTGTAGAGATCATCTTTGGGTACAGGAGTAAAACTCAAATCTCCGAAGTCTTTTAGGCGGCAGCCTAGAAACAAATGGGAGATGACAAGATTAATTACAATTAATTTAGGCTTGGGCCTAAAATAACAAGACAAAGTACACATTATACTCATTTTGTCACAGTAAAATTGAAAATGTCACATGACTGTGGCAACCTATCTCATTCGTCCCAGCAGTCCTGTGTGGCAGATCCTATTAGGAATGTCATTTTGCAGATAAAGAAGCTGGGTTTTGGAAAATGAAGCCCAGAAATGCTGCCTAAACCTAACTTAACCTAACCAATCACAAAATTGGTAGTAGTTAGACCTCAAATATCCCAGAGTTAGAGTAGAAGTAAAATACCAAGAGGAACCAACAGGATTTAAAGAAAATTATTAATTTAGGACAAAAAAATACCTACATATAAGTTTACATGTTATAATTTTTTCTAAAAAGGCCAATCTGAGGACCTAAAGCATCCTAAAAGAGAAATACCAACATTTATTACTTACAGGGTCCCAGGCATAGTAATGCTCAACATAAATTCTTATTTAAGACTCATAACAATCCCACTAGGTAATTAAATTATGTCATTCTACAGATGAAGAAACTGAAGCAAGGTCCCAAGGTCACACAGCTCCTTAAATGCCAGAATCAGGATGCAGATCCAGGCCTTCTGCCTCCAAAGTGTATATTCTTGACTAGGAAGTTTGTCTCCCAAAAATTCCCTCTTGATTCCAACACTTTAAGAACTAGTGAATCCTCTCCTAATAACTGACAAGCTGGCACAAATGCAATGGCAGAGGACCTTCTGCAAGGTCACCAACTGTGACATAAACCATCACCAGCTGCTGGACGCTCCTCTGAGCAGCCAATGCATGACCTGTGTGGGTTCTGTCAGGAGTCGCCAACCACAGAGAAGCCAGAGGTGGTGAAGACGCACCTGGCGGACAGGAGCGTCCTGCAGCATGGTGGGTGTCTTCAACGCAAGACCTTCACCCAGGTGGAAATCAAGTTCGAGATGATGGGCCCTGCCTGGGCGAGTTCTCCATCACCTACAAGCCCGTGAGGCCAGGCTGGCCTGGCATCAAGGCCACCCACTCCTGTTTCATCCCCTCAAATAACCTGTTTGGCCAATAAAGGCACAGACTTCTCTTTTAAAAATAATTTTAAAAAATACCTAATGATATATTCTGAGAGTAAGCTGTCATTTTCCCACTGGGTTTTACATATTGCAGTGAATTATGACACTACTACACGTTAATTTTTATCTTTAGTGTAAGTACCAGTCTTGCCATCTTAACCACTTACATCAATAAGTTCGTTGGATGCCATATTTAGGGCGAGGATTAAATAATCCAGATGCCTCTATCAAGAAGGGATCTGAACTACCAAGAGAACAGAATGTTACCATAGATTATATCCTTACAGCTCTGCCACTCAAGCAAGTCCAAGTATGTCGGGGCAGGGGAAGTAGTCACAGGAAAGATATCTTAGTATTGATAGAGATCTGTGTTAAAGATTTGGATTAAGATCAACCTGGACCCATATGAATTTCAACTGTACAGTTTTGAACTTTACCTCTTGGACTCAAACTCAATCCAAAGCCAACTTCTAAGAGAATACAAAAGTTGGAGAAGCAATGGCCTGGAACATGAGGCCAACAGTGACCTGGAACATAAGGCCAACTAAGGGATCACCACCAAAAGGGATACTGGAAGCAAAGAGAAAACCTTATCCTATTCTCAAAGGTAAAATACATCTGCAGCTAGAATTCTGTATGTATCTTTTGGCATTTGCATTTTAAAAAATCATCATATAAAAGGCCTAGACTGGAGAAGACCTGGACAACTAAGGAAGAAGAGGGGAAGCTGATGAAGTTAAGAGAATATAGTAACAGGCCACAGACATTGGGAACCAGAGAGAAAAAGAATAATCAAATAAAACAGTCACAAAAGTCTTTTAAAAAGAAAAAAAGTCATGAGTAAAGTCATTAAGCATTTTACCAAATCTCAAAATATGGGAGGACACTTTAGATTTAAGAGAAATGCAGCTTTAACCAACTTTTAGGTTAATTATCAAGTCTTGCCATTGTTGGCAACAGTCCTGGGCCAGACAGATTTTTTAAAGTCAGCACCAACCCTTGATGTTTCCTCTTCCATACCCACGTTTATCACAGCTCCTCCTCAAACCTCATCAAGCATTTAGGTTCTCACTAGGTATAAGATACCAGAGCATGTCATGTCCTATCATATTAGGTACAGAATTAGAAAAGTTTTATAATCTAATTAAATAATGTTAATACTAAATAACTTTTGAAGATGACTGTAACTCATTTAGTCTTCACATGACCAGTAAGAAATATATGGGAATTAAAATGATCAACCCAGTGGATAAGTGACAGAACTTGGAGAACACTCATATTCTCAATCATGGAACCTAAGGTGTATACTCAGATTAAGTGTGACAAAACAGTACTCAGCTCATTATTGTCAGAAGAGAGTTGCAGAAGGAACTTAAAGAGGAATCTGGCAGTCTTAACAGCAACTCTCTCCAAGGAAGAGAGACTCAATTTCATAAAAGGATTTTGGTCATTAAATATGTAACTGTAAGTGGCTCAAGATTAATTCACAGCTTGGATGGTGGGTTCTCCTATGATTACCCAACTCCGTTTGCTCTGATTCCTTCTGGTTATTCACTTAGTTTCCCAGTTGCCCTCACACCAGCAAGAGGGCTTCCTGGCAATGGATGTTGCAAAGACTGTTTGTTGTCCAGCATAATTATGCACAGGCATTTTGCTTTATACATCAGGGTTAGTATGAGTCTCTGGGTCGGAAAGCCTGATCACGCACATCAAGACTTCTGTTTCTGGATCCACAAAGCTAAGGGCCAGATCCCCTGAAGTGATCAATAGTTTGAGAGGCTCTGCCGGGGCAGCCCACCCTGTGTCACTCCTGACTGTGCTCCTTAATTCCCAGTTAGTTCCAGGTAAGGATGAGGGACCACAAGTGCTAAGGGAGTGAAAGGAAATTCAGTAAAATAGGTGTAGTCAAGGAATGATTCCCACAAGTCAAGTTCATACCAACACTGTTTTTTGCTCTTTTTGTTGTTCTCTTTTATTACTGGCAATAGAAATTTTTTGTAAAATTGATTAAGAAGTGTCTGATGGTCAAAGTTCCCTCTCCCACTCCCCAGGCTTGATGACTCCATCCTTGCAGACTTTCATGCATACACGTAATCCATAATATCCTTCCAAATAGGTTGTTAGAGTAGGCTAAACTGCTGTAATTAACCCCCCCAGAACAATGGCTGAGACACAGTGAATTGGTTTCCTGTTCACTTAACACCTAGGGTAGATATTAACAAAGGGCTTTCCTTCACACAGTGATTCAGAGGCCAGCCTCCTGGCTTGTGGCACTGCCATACCTAGGGCTTTGCGTCTGTGTAGCTAATGTTAGGTCTCCCCAGGTTCAAGGCAGCAGGAGAGGAAGAAAGCACTGGGAAGGAATACCTCTACCTTTAAAGGCCCTTAAAAGGAGTGGCATTCCACTGCTGCTCACACGGCATTGGCTGGCAAATGCAGGTCTAACTTATGTCCACCAAAGGGTAAGATGGACTTTAATGACTAGCAATCTGTGCCACCATGAGTACTTTTAAATTCTACTGCCATAACCTTTAAGTGATTAAGAACTCAAAATACGAACGCTTATGTTGCTGATCCTAACTCTTCTAGTTCACTACAGAGCGGAGTCAGCAAATACACCATGCCGTCCTGCTAGAAGCTCCTAGGGGCTTTCTCCTCTGCTGCCCACTCTACCAACAGCACTGTAGCACCCAAAGGACTAGTGAAGTCCAGGACTGTTTTCTAAAGAGTGAGTGAGGGCCTGAAAGAAGAAATGTACAGGCCCTGTTTGGAAACAGCTGAGCAATTTAATAGGAGTGACAAGTTTGCACTGGAGCAGCACAACATGAGGTTGTAGAGAACATGAATTGTATGAACTGTAATCCAGAGGTCAGACTGTTTAAGGAGTAGTAAGGCTAAGTAGAGGTTAATTTTTTTAAGAGTGGGATGAAATAATAAAAGCTGTTTATCAGAGTGCTATGACAAATTCTTCTAGTCAAAACACACAAGAAAAGATCTCGCTAATTTCTAAAGACTTTTAGAATAATAGTGAAAACAGCAAATACTGTACTATGGAAGGAATAGCCGCCTGTCATGCTTGAGGGAGCTGTCCTGTTCTCGGACTTTCTGTGCTCAGGGTAACTCATCTGCAAGTCTACGTCAGAGGACATGATGTTTCACTGCTGCCCCTTCCTTTAAGAAAGCACTGTAGGACAAAACGAACCCGAAACTTGCAGGAAGCTCTCATGACAAACAGATTGGGAACCAACTTGAGAGGGCTCTCATTTTTCACTTGCAGTGGGAAAAAGTAAAAGCTCTGTATACTGGTACAGCCTCACTGCTTCTCTTTCCAGTACTGATAATAAATATATACTAACTCCCACTCTGACCTCTGAAGCCCAGTATCACCTTTGGCTTTGATAAACTCTCCAGGCTCCGCTGGAGTGGAACAAGAACACAAGCGCATCAACAGAGTGATGCAACCAGGTGGTGAAGAAATCAAAACAGCCCTACCTGACTTTAGCAATATCTGTAGACAGCACTTCTATTTCACGGCCCAGGTCACTGGTAAATCCCTGAAAGAAGCCAGTGACAGGAAAGGAAAAGGAACAAAACTGCCTCCACATACCACACTGTGTTCACCACGTGCCTTACAGGGGCTAACCTTCACAACTTCTGCATGTCATTATCCACATACTTAAGAGGAAGAAATTCAGCAGTTAAATAGCTCCAACTGTTTAGAGCAAGCCTCTATCATCCTTTGATTAGAGACTCACACAGGACAATGTTATGAGTCACCAGGCATTTTTCTGGAGCATAAGGGTACCCCATTCTTTATACTGCTCTGACTTCCACTTATAAGTAGCTGTGGCTGGTCCCAAAGCTCCCAGCAAGTCAAGAGAGATGAATTCTTAGGTGGGCTGAAACACAGGAGAATCTACTGAGCCACAGGTAGCCCACTGGCAGAAAAACAGATTTAGAAAAAAGCCAGCAGTTTATTAGTAGGCGGTGTTTTCAAACTGTCCCTGAATAGGATGGGATGTTTATGATTTGCCAGAAATAACAAGTCAATGAAACCCGGAGAAAATCAAGACTCTGAGATCCCTTTGGTACTGAGAGTACACTACTACTCAGTGGCTTTTAAAGTTACAGACTTAAATACTGTGCATGGCAGCTTTAGCTCCACACAAAACAAAGGGAATTCAGTATTTTAAAGGCATGTACCTGCTAGTTCTCAGAACCTCAAAGTCTACCTGGAAAACCAGTTTATTGAGAACAAAGTTGCAATGTTATTGGAGGTCTAAACTAGGAAAGGAAAGCCAGAGCTAATTCAGGCTGTTTGAAGTAAGCAGAATTTCTCTTATCCCCAAAATGTAATTTGGGTGTTAATCTCAGAAGAGACTGTTATGGTAAACTCATATGGTTACCAATAAAGTGCAGAGGTCTGAATTTTCTTTAGTGCACTTAATCCAGAGGCTCTACAACCTCAAAAACCACGTGTCCTGAGGCATCCAAAAATCAGCTCTTTGCTTCCTTAGACCCAGTCTCCAAAATGTTTGGTGCATTAGGGAAAGAAATCAAATCACACAAGAACACGTATTTGTTCTAGTTCAGTTCTTCAGAGTCCCTGAAAAGACCATTCAGCCAGAGCTCTCAACATCTCCTTCCTCCCCATTCTGTTCTGTTGACTCTGCAACGGGTAAGTGTCCTCTGAGGCAGTGAAGACCACGGCTGAGAAAGAGAGGGGCAGGGAGAATGGCACCGGGGACTTGAGGACAAAACGTTACCCCAAGTGTCCAGGCCAGTTATCTCAGATATGTCCATCTCACATAGACCAGAGTTAACCTCAGGATCAAATGATACAAACATGATGTTAATAGATGCCTTTGTATGAATGTGATTCTTGAGTAAAAAAATACAAATACAACACAAACTTGAAAATTCAGCTCAAGACATGTAGCTGAGATGACTTGCAACACCATTTATGTTCTTGCTAATTCCCAGCTACAAATGTCCGTCCCTAAGGGGAACAGAGTACTATCATCTGAAGATATGCTTGGTAACCTATGACCCTCTGAATCAAACTCGTGTTAACCCTCTAAGTACCTCTAGATCATGGTGAGTCAGCTCTGGCTTTCTCAGACAGACCATCAGCTGATGGCATCCTACTAGCAACCTGGTTCCAGCACAGGCAGGGGTGGAAGTCAGAGCAGACTTCTAAGTTACTGCAGCATAACCATTTCCCTCATTCAGAACAAGACTGCTGAGCTGCTTTCACAAAGATCTGCTATTATTAACATGCTGACAATACTTTAAGCTTTTCTAGTGTCTAACCACAGAAACAGACAGTAACAGTCTCTGGGGATAAAGCACTGGCCTTTAGAATATATTATCTTTTTTCCTTTTTATTCTTAATACTCCACCTTGCTCCCAGAAAAGATTTAAAGGGCCGTACATCAGGCTAGTGACTCCAGCTCTTGCCAGTTAACAGTCCTGATGTGCAGCACTCTGGTAAGCGATGCCGAGGAACCTCAAACCAGACAGATTGCATTCATACCTCTGGGCTGAAAGAGTGCACACAAGATGGCCACAGCGGGTCAGGTGCCACAGTAGATGCAAAGGACACTCTGCCTAGGGCCCCTAATGTCCTAGAAAAGCCAAGATCCCCACATCTCCGACCCAGTCCAGTTCTATGCTTGTCCTACCTTACACAGTTGTTTAAAGGCTTAAGTCAGATAACAAGAAGGCAGTATAGCACAGAGAAGACAAGTAGTGACTCTATTGCCTCTCACTACGCTGATGGACAGTGACTGTAATGGGGCATGTGGTGGGGACTTGATAATAGGGGGAGTCTAGTAACCACAATGTTGCTCATCTAATTGTATATTAATGATACCAAAAAAAAAGATAACAAAAAAGCCTCAATTTAGTAAGGATTACATATCAGTTCAACTGGATGAGGCATCTTTGTGGTTTTTCTCACCACCCTACCCCGTTTTCTTTTCCTTGAAACTGATGGTGTAATCTAAGACTTCCCAATTTCTGTTTGTAATATGTCATTTTTTTGCGGGGGGGGGGGACGTTTTGGTGAAAAACAGCAAACATACACAGAGCCACTGTTCTCACTGAAATGGCTAAGAAGTCCAGCTCTCACACACAGCTTGACTCTCCTACAATCCCTCCAGAAGAATAAAAAGGCAAGGCCAATCAAAGCTTGGAGCACCAGTTCTCTATAAAAGTCCTAACCACAAAGCCACACCCTCTTGACTCAATTCTAGGGTCACAGGGAGGGTGTTCTCTGCTTCTTCCTATTTAGTGGTTCTGGCCTTTCAGGGTGGGGGAGGGAGTCAGGAAGATTCTGTCTTTCTTCTCTTAAATCTGAGCATTACCACACCTATTATGTTAACACACCTTCACCACCAAGAGAGTTTCATTAATAGTGAGGGACAAATAAATTTATTCAAGGATTAAATGACTTCAACCACAGTAATCCCTTAGGTTCTAGAACTCTGAATTGTGCTATTTTGGATATTTAAGGAATAATGCAACATCTGTCTAAAGTAACTAGAGATCAGCCAGCCTTGAAACAGTCATTAGCCTCTCAGGTCCTGGTTCAACAACAAATATGTTTCGAAATGGGGGCAATAATTGGCCAGTACCACCTACTATTTAGCTTGAATAAATTCATCAACTGGTAGTCAAACACCTTGTAAGAGCTAAACATGTTGATAAATGATAGCTCCTCTTTGACTCATACAGTCTTAAAAATTTGGGAAACCAGGTGGCTTCTGAGGAGCAAATCATTTTGAGGTTAAGGCAACAGTGATCTGGAAAAATCCACAGATCGTGATGTGAAAAAAATTATAGGAGAAAGCTTTAAGAGATTGAGAATGACATAATAGCAAGAGCATAGCAAAGTGTCTAGAACATAACGTTAAATGTCAAACAACATTGAAATAAAAGATGTAAATTAAATTCTTTGCTGCCATAATAAACAGGAATGATATGGTTATATTGAAATCTGCCACATCCCAATTATGTCAAACAATAGATTTGCTTATATTCAGGTACATCATCAGTGATGTATATATGCTTTTACTAAGGCATCAACAAATTACTAATTTCAGAACAGCTTCGTCACACTTCAAAAAGAAATCAGTACCCATTAGCAGTCACTCGTCCCCCAGCTCCCTCCCCCGGCACTGAGAGCCACTAACCTACATTCTGTCTCTTTGGATTTACCTATTTTGGACATTTCATATAAAGTTGACCCTTGAACAACACGGGTTTGAACTGTGTGGGTCTCTGTATTAGTGGATTTTTTTCAGTAGATTAGAAATATTTGGGAAATTTGCAACAATTTGAAACCACGTTTTCTTTTCTCTAGCTTACTTTATTGTAAGAATACAGTATATAACACACATAATATACAAAATATGTGTTAATCAGCTATTTCTATTATTGGTAAGGCCATCAGTCAACAGTGGGCTATTAGTAGTTAAGTTTTTGGGGACTCAAAAATTATACGCAGAATTCTGAGTGCACAGGGAACTGGCGACCCTCACTCCCATATTGTTCAAGGGTCAAGTATAAATGGAATCATAAAATACGTGGCCTTTTATGCCTGCCTTCTTTCACTTAGCATAATGCTTTCAAGGATCGTCTATGTTGTAGTATTAATTAGCAATTCATTCTTTCTATGACCCAGTAATATTCTATTGTGTGTATGTACATTTTTCTTCTTAAAACACCTCAACTCCCCATAAAAACCCAGATTTCTAGCTTTTCTTAAAAAAATGGAAAAAAGAGAAGATCTTTCCTTGCCACATAGAAACCACTGGCTAAAGCTCAGTAATGGCTTTTTCTTCCCTGAATATTCCAGGCCCCTTTGCGTCAGTCTTTGCACTCACTGTTTTCCTCTGGCTGAAATGCTCTTCTCCCAGATATGCACATGGTTCCTTTCCTCCCCTCCTAGACATCTGCTCCCATGACTCCTTAATGAGGCCTCCCTCTCTGCAAATGCAATGCTCACACCATCTGATACTTGCTATCCCCCATCCCTTGCTTTCATCTTACTACCACTGACATTCTGTTTTACTTATGTCTGTTTCCAACCACCCCACATTAGAATGAGAGTTCCATGATTAAAAGGGATTTTGTTTTGTTCCCTATAGTATTCCCAATACCTAAAACTTCAACTTAGTGCTCAGAATTTTTAAACATATAAATTAGTGAATGAGCTCACTACAGTTTTTAGTGACTAAAAGCAACCAAGAAAAATAAGCCTGAAAATGATGTTTAAACAGCTTTGATGCATACTTTATATTAATTTGCATTTTAAGTGAGTCTTGGCAAACACATACAGGCCTGTAACCGCCACCAAGCTCAAGACAAAGAACAGTGAAAATGATTTTTAAGTTACAGTAACACATTAGATAGCTGTTTACTATAATCAGGTGTGCATAGAACTTGAAGATATCTTCAATTAAAACATTAGGCTGCTATTTTCAGAAGTCACATTAAGGAATATAGTGGTTCAAAAACCAAAGTACCAAAAGAACAGGGAATTACTAAACCCAAAGCAGCTAAGATGTAGTCCTAAATTAACTAAAGGCCAAAGAAACTGTAACCTAACGAGTTATATTAACTTACAAGAATGTTGTCAAGTACTAGAGAAAGAACGAACAAAAGAACTAGAATTTATTACCAAAGAGGCTTTCAGTATTCTTGTGCACACAGCAATTTGTTTCTGACTGTAATTTCTAAGTGGTTTATCAGGATCTTTAAACTGCAGGCTATAGAAACTAATTTCTCTCGGCTAATTTCAGCAGAAAAAGCAATTTGTTCAATTTGGGTAGTTCCCAGAATCTTTTAAGAGGGCCAAAATCTAGTTTAAAGTCTATACTGCCTGGAATAATGGTCCCCAAAATCACACTGCAGAATGGTTGAGTGAAATTCCTAGTGCTGTGGTCACCTCCACTCCTAGGGGGAAGGCACTGTAGTTTCATGGCTAAGCCCACTGACACTGGACAGAAGCTACTAGTAGGACCCATCACTGCCCATCACAAAATAAATTATTTGCTGCCCCTTCATCTTGAATTTCAAATCGAAGTTTGGATGGGTGCTTCTGTTGATGGGGCCTGGGTCAAATGCCCACAACTCTAGCTGCAATGAAAATGATGCCGAATGTGGGTAGAAGTAAGTTTAAAACGGACAAGCATCAAATTATAGAGGACCTATCCTATTTGTTGTAAGTGTGGAGCACATACCACTAGTGACTGAAGGACAAATACCAAAATGTCAAACTGTTAATATGTAAATGGGTTAGAAAAATGTATCTAGCACTAGCCTGAGATTTCATTGTTTACTGTAGGAGCAGACTACATTTTAAAAATAATGCAAATTTAAAGCCAACTTAAAGAAAAACAGCAGCATAAATAATACGGCAAGTTAGCAAAGGCAGTATATGAATAATTGGACTAAGAAGCATGAATGTGTGTAAAATAAAGCCATGGAAAGACATCATGCAAAGGAGAAATGGTCTTAGATCACTCTGTGGCAGTGAAGGTGAAGTGGCCAGGGTAAAAATGGGACAAGTGACACCACTGAAGGTTACAGACAGGTGTGAGGAGGACAGGACTAGAGCAGTACCACTATGGAGAAGGATTCTAGTCATTCAGGCCGCAAAATCAAGACTTTGTGTCCAATGGATGTAAGGGGCAAAACTGAGAAAAGAATTGCCTTGGAGTCTGAGTAACAAACAGTGAGTGACAGTGTGAGACAGACAATGGGAAGCCAGCATGAGGAGCAGATCTGAAGGACAAGACAATTTTGTTTGAACATGCTGAGCTTGAGACACCTGTCAGAGTGTGAGGAGACTACTTAGAACAAAGCTGGAGGAACACGGGGGATGTCAACATTTGAGGGTGGGGTAGCCGAGGAGTAGCCCACAGAGGAATCCAGGAAGGACCAGTCACTGGAGAGAGAAGACTCTGGAGAGAGTAGAGTCTTTCAGGAACAAAGTGGTCGTTGTGCGAGAGAGCGGTCCCATAAAATAAAAGCTGACAAATCAGTGAGCCTGCTCGAGGGAGCTTCAGTGGAATGGTAGGCTGGAAGTCAGGCTGAAGCATCACCATCACACAGCTGAACTCGGGAATGCTAACATTCTCTACCAACCGCTGAAGGCAAGTACACACCCCTGAACTCATGTGTTGACCTGTTCCAAATAAGCAGCTCTCACCCCTCAGATCCGTCTGTTTAAACAATTATCTCAGGCCCTCTATCAGCTCTTGCAGAAGCTGACCAGACTCTTGGATCTCAACCAAAGGGATTCCTGTTCTGCTATCAGACAGAGCGCCAAACAAAACAGAGGGGATAAATGTCCCTAGCCTAGTTGAGGGGAACCAGAATGGCTCCCAAATGGCTTCCAGAGCCCAACACTCAGGCTGCTCGCAGTGTCACATTAATTTACATAGTCGTTTCCAGGGGCTGTCCCCTCTTTTTGGTACCACAGCTGGGTCAGAGTACCATAATTACAATAATAAAGACCCCAAACGGTTCCTCTCAGTTCACAGGTACCTTTCCCCACAGAGCACTCATTCTACTCCGAAGAAAAAAGGGCAGAGTAATTACCATGGCTATCACACTAACCAGAATCAGCCGCCGCCGCACTGCATCCCAGCCTCTCCGCCTGGCTACAGTGACTGCTGCTTCTTTTCTCTCAGGCTCTGTCTAGGCTAAAATGAAGTGGTTACCTAAGAAAGGAACCATTAAGTGTCCTGAGCCCAGCAAAAGGGAAAACAAACCCAGACATTAAGTCAAATACATTCATTCAAGAAAGCAGGAAGTTTAACTGGTAACCGTGGCAACACAGGCAGTCTGTGACATCAGAGCAGAAGACAAGGGACAAAGGGATTTGAGAAAGTTGCCTTCCATGGGTTTTCTCTCCCTTGAAATTCGACCCATGCCACTTATTTGCAAGTGCTCAAAGGACTTTGGTACTGTTTCAGAATACAGCAATTGAAACTTCTCTTGGTAATTTTCTCCAACATATTCCTGGAGATTAGCCAAAACCACAGTCTGCAAATCTGCTGAGTGCCACAATCTTATTAATATGCAATGAGATTCTATTTCAGTCCACTGGTGATCTGTGCTACCAGTCAGCTACAAGGATATAAACTGTAAAACTAAAAATACTAAAAAAAAAAAAAATTACCGGGAAGACTGAATAAACTGAAGCTTCATCATCACTTTAGGCAAGGAGAGTACAAAGGAAGTGTTTGCAGGAGTAGTGTTTTAGGGACAGTGGCTTCCCCGGGCTGGAGTGGAAAAATACCAGGAGCTGTGACAGGAAAGGAGGCCCACAAAGCCTCAGGGCAGCTGCTACAGATGTGCCCCTCCCCCTCAGGCAGCGGCCTCCGCTGAGTGTTAGAAATGTCTCCAGTGTAGTCTTGTCAGGAGTCCCTGATGGTAGAACTGAGCAAGGAGCAGGCAATTCTAACAATGCTGGGCCCATTTCATGGGCTGCAGAGGTTATTGCAGTATTAAAAAATAAGGATTGCCAGAGACTGTTAATCAGTGTAAAATGATGCTTTTTAAAAAGCCAGAATTGTGTACACCAGATTTAAAAGGGCAGTATCTTCATTTATACGTGGGAATAAAAAACTCCTCACATTAGGTAACTGTGACACAATTAGACTAAATATTAATTTATCTTTCAGCTGTGGTGGTGAACTTGGAGAGTTATTAAAATGATTAAGAAAGAGACCCTATTGAAGAAGAACTGTAATTATTTAACACAAAAGAGTTTTGACTATTTAACCGAAGACACCAGTATATCCACTTCACATGTAGCTAGAGGTGTATAAAGGACACCTCAACTCAAGGTGACTTCAGTGACTTCATTATTATTCTGTGGTTTATGAGATGACCCACCCCCAGAATGGACTCTGCCCAGCAAAGGAAGTTTCAAAGCAACAGTGGGGAGGGAATTTGTAGTTCACCTTGATTCTGTATTACTATTTCCAAGATCTACAGCTCCCTACTGCCACGTCCTTTGTACTTACAGGTCCAGAAAAGACATGTGAATGGCCCTCATATGAATGGAGGAAATGGTCTTTAAGAGCAGCTAGAAATATTTAGATTAGATATAAGGAAAACCCTTCCTATCATTAAAGTATGGCAATTTGACACCCTGTTGCAAAAGGAGAGGTTCTCTATTGCTGTATAAATGGCATTTGTCTCTCGGTCAGATTTACTTTTGGTTCTGTAGGCTTACAGTACTGTCCTAATTGCAAGACTGTAACTTTACATCTGATTACCTAGGGTGCTTGTGAAAATGCACATGTCTGGGGCCCACCTTAGAGCCAAGAAACCAGACTCTTCCATGGAGAAACCTAGTAATCTGTATTTTTAACAAGTAACCCAAATGATTTTCATAATCAGGGAAGACTGAAAAACAATGATCTAAGGCTCTGCTTACAGTAATATAAAGTTTATTAACCCTAGGGAAGAAATTATTTAAAGAGAGTAAACTGGCTAGACTGATCTGATGAATCATAAGCACTTCATGACTGAGTTAGGAAAGCTAGACCTGGAAGAGGGAGGTTGACTGTAATCAGAGCTGCAGCTAGCGCTCTGAGCACCACTTTGCAGTCACTAGCAGCTTGCTCCACGCCCTTCCTCACTCCACCTTCTTGCCTTTCACACACTCCATTGCAACAAGACTTTACCTGAGGACTTGATAAATCTTAAGCTGCAAATTAAATCCAAGGGATTGGAGATGCTTCCCAAGTACACGGCCGACACCGTGCAGTCCCTGGATATGAGAGATATGACTGAAATGGTCTGTTACCAGCCCTCACTGACATCTAAATCGAGCCACTTACCCAAACTGGAGAGCCTTTTCATCAAGCCAGCTTCTCTTACAGCAGCGGGACCATATTCTACTCCTTTTCTTTTCTGTCACATAAGTTTACACAGTTAGATGTGAGGGAAGATGATTGAAAATAAGACCACCTTAGTCACAAAAATTCAGGTATCTGTTATACTCTACTTGGTTCCCAACAGATCCCTCTGAAAACCTGGGGCAGCATTTGTCCTTCCTTTTATTATTTTCACCCAAGGGCTGGTCATTTCAAACACTTGCAGAAATGGAGGGAGAAATCGATCAAGGGAATCTCGTCAACCTTCCAAGCCTCTGGTTATGAGAAGGGCAAGGATCTGGTGTTGGGTGTGTGGACAGGGAGGCGGATTTCCAGAACAATGAGCTCTCCACGAGTGCACGTTTCTTTCATTGAAAAGAGAACAAAACAGCCCCTCCCAGAGAGAGAGAGAAAGAGAGAGAGAGAATCGCAAACAGGATGCCGTCCATCCCTTCCCAACCTCCGGATCCTCGATGGGGGGAAAATCCCACGTGTTCTCCCGGTACCCAATCGCCGGAACCCACCCTCTCATCCTCTCTCCGCTTCTCCCCATCCTCTCACCTCCCGTCCCCCCTACGCCGTCTTTCTCCAGGTTCTGGAAGGCGGGGATCCTGCCCCACGGTGCCAGGTCCCAGTTCTCACCTGTCCCCGGGAGAACGGGGCTCCGATCACGGCCACGGAGTGGATGGACTTCTTCAGGACCGAATGTACTTGGGTCCGAAGGAGACGCGAGAGGTTGCTCCTCAAAGACATGATGGGCAGCGCGCTATGTAAACCAGCAACGGGCTGCTCTGTGCAGCTCTCCACCTCAAGTGAGCGCCGCCCCGGGCCGCAGCACTTACCTACCCGGGCGCGAGCCACGCCGCGCCATGACGTCACCGCTGCCTGGCCCCGCCCGGCCCCGCCACCCGCGTCCACCACCCGCCAACACACCTTCCGCAGGCCCCGCCCACTTCTCCTGCCCTTGCACGCCTTCGCTGACGTCACTGCGCCCCGTCCCGGCCTCTCTGCAGCGGGCGAGCCTGTGTAGCTGACGCCACCAGGCTAATAGGGGTCTGACCAGTGGGAGCGCGGTCACGGAGAGGTGTGTCCCTTCGCCGGAAGCGAAGTTTGGGAACTTGGCGGGACACGCACACCGACACCCGTGGGTGGACATCGTGACTGCACACAAACGGATGCATAGCAGACGCCGCTCAGCGGAAGGGCTGGCCCGGCTGGATCTGGCTTAATCCGACCGCGCGTGGCCCTCCAAGACTAAAGCGGCGTCCACCTGCTCTGTTCCATCTCAACTCAAGGTCCAGGAAACACATTCGCCCCACCTTTGGGCCTTGAAGGCCAGGAGATCAAATATAGATTAGATCTCTCTCGGCCGGGCAAAACAAACACACACCTATTGTAGGTATTTTGGATGGGAAGGTTAGGATTTACAAAACAATTTACTTTTCTCAACGTTTTCAATTATTTACTTGAAAAACGGAGCACTGCTTATTAAAAACGGTAGTAGCATATTTGGACTGTTTCTAAATTGTAGGGAGGCTAAAGTGCTGAAAGTAGCTACTTAGAGTTTAATAATAATAATAATGGTTAATAACCAGCTAAACTTCTAAGAACTTTCCGCCCTTTCACAATTCCGGCTATTTTAAAGATGAGAAACAGGATCAGAGAAGATAAGTAACTTTCCCGAAGTCACATAGCATGTAAGTGGTAGAACTGTATGACTCCAGAGTCGAAGTCTAACCATGGCACTGTGACTTGTAGGAATCTGGACGTTAGTCCTGCCAAAATAAAATTTTATATAAACACCTGAAGATTATTTCAGCTGATGCCAATTTACATGCTCTCCAAAACATTTCAGAAGTTTCCGTGGCAACATTGTAACTCGGTGGAGCTCTAGCAGTATAAAGCTGTTATTTTGAGAGGACACATTTTATAACCGTCTCCCCCTGCTGGTTTAACAAAGAAATGTCTTTGAAGCCTTCGCAAAATAAGCAGGGTATTATTGTCAGATCGGTTCTGAAAATGTGGTCCTGGACCAGCAGCGTCAGCATTTGACTGTTTGTCAGAAATGGAAGTTATTGGGCCCTACCCCCAAATTCAATGACTCTGTAACACTAGGAGCAGGGCACCAGCAACCTAAGTCTTAATACGCTCCGCACGGTGAGGGACTGTAGGGAGCAGTAGGGGTGTGGTTAAGGATTCATAGTCACCGATATGTCACACTTGTTCAGATACTTGGAATTATCTTGGTACTTTTTTCTTGCCCATCACCACATCCAACATTTTTTCCCTCTACTATGTTTTCTGAAGTTGATAGTGTCACAGTAATTAACTCAGGTGCTTTAGGACTATTGCAAAAACCTCTAATTTCTTGAGCACCTACTTAGGGGTCACCAGACTGACCTTTCTAAAGTACTACATTAACTCTGCATGTCCCTTCCAGTGGTTTTTCTACTACCTATAGTCTAGTCAGAAGTCAATTACTAGTTCCACATTATTATGCACCAGAAGAGTGAACAGTAAATTGTTACATTGATGCCGGGGTTCTTATTCACAAAGCCGAAGAACGAGCTTCACGAACACTCAAGGTAGGAGGGCAAGGTACAGGCTTTTATTTAGAGATAAAGTGAAAGGACGGAGCTCGTGAGGACTAGAGAGTCTGGGGTGGTGCGTTGTCTAGGGGTTTTATAGGCAGTTGAGGATTTTTGAGAAGGAAAAAGGCTTAAGGGTATGGACTTAAGTGGTCCTTGAATGTTTAGAATTAACACAAGCAACTTTCTGCCCTGATAATTTCTCCCTGAGATGCCAGCATCTTGGTCTGGGGGCATATGAAACAAGGCCACCTGCCCAGCCCCCAAGGTGGGCTAGGTATTGTTTGCTAAAGAGTAAGTTAAGAATTTCTAACATCTTAACTTCTTGAGTATTAAAATGCAATCTTATCTTTAAGGTGGAATCCTTCTTGCCTTTTACTATGTTGTTTATGCCTGGGCTTACTTGCTAAATTAGTTGCCCAGTTTGCAAAATCACCTCATCAGATCTGAAGGAGGAAAGACAGCACATAGGCCTGGGCCTTTTGGCATGCTAAGGTGAATCTTACACATGATTATAAATGGTTAGCATAATAAAAACGTGCTACTCTTCTTTATCTGGGGAATATTAACTGATCTCACTGAAGAAAGACTCCAGAGCTGAATGTTTAACACAGAGTTTTGGTAGGGGGTTTCCTTGCATGTAGTTACATTGCTCTGACTGCAAATATCCTGCCTTGCTTTTTTCGGAGGCCCCCACCCTACTCTGACTACACCCATGGTCCCTGTCTCAATATTACTATTATCCTTTAAAATTAAAATTATTATTATTTCTGTATGTCTGAAATATTTTACAGTTCATTTAAAAATCCCAAACTTCAAATAACTGGCCTTTTATTTTCAAAACAGGTATTTATTTTCAAAATAATTCATTAAAGATAATACTCTAAAGTTATAAAAGTCATAGAAGAATAAGGCTTAGTAATTTACTTGTACTCTATTATAGCAATAGCTCTAGGACCCTTCCTTAGGTCCAAACCAGCTTGTTCTGCTTTTCTCATTCCTTTGTAGGAGGACCTAGAGATTCTGCCTCTTTAATTCAGTGGCTGCCAATAAACACTCTATCCCTTGACAGGTTGCTGGGAATGTGTGTGGAGTAGGAGGGTGGTGAATAGGTAAGTCCTACTAAAGGTGTTTGTCAATTTCCATAGAGTAAATACTCCCTCCCAGCTGATTTCAAGATACAATTGTGATGTCACTGATCATGGAGTTGGGAAAAGGTGCTCATCATATAATATTTGCACTATACAGATCAACCAACATGAATGAACCCAAGAGCATCAATAAGAGTAAGGTATAGTGAAATAATCTGGCAATGATAAATTTTCAGTGTATGTTATCTTCATTTTTAATATAATTTACTTGTAAGTTTATCCAACGTGATTAATGACACAGTGCTTAACAACTGGTTCACAAAGTTCTTGAAAATATAACAATAGGGTCTTGAAGGTGGCTAAAAGCCTGCTACAGTATACACTCCTCTACTGCAAATCTAAGACAAGACTAAACTGCAAATTCTCAAAGGCAGGGACCATAACTCTTTCTGCTCATGGTTTTATCCCTTCCTGAATACAGTATTTGTCAAACAACAGGAGCTTAGTAAATAATAAACAAACCTTCCAAATTCTTATGAAATCCTTATTCATGGCCCTGGTCTATTGGTCTATGGTTCTGACATGGAATGAAATGACAGGTATCCCAGGGGCCTTTGTACTGGACCTAGTGTCTGGGTTATTACTCCTAGGTCCATGTCTTCCCTTTCATGCACATGTAAGTGGAAAGGTTTGGAAGGATCAGGCAGTCCCAGAGCAGGTGCCTGAAACAGATCTTTTAATAGCTATATTGAGTGTTGCTGTTCAGGTCCCCATGAAAAGGGTTCCTGATTATCTTTTAAGCAGTCATATAGGATGTGGGTAAAATTGTAACATTTCCAGAGTATCTCGCCTGGCTTTAGTGTATTTGCATATCCTCAGGGGTGGAGAGAAGTTCATCTCCATGTCAATGGGTAATTACCAGGGCAAACGAGGGCATGTCTGAACCTGAGAGTTTAAAGGGAGGGGCTGGATTGCTTGCTTGCTTGCTTCCTCCAGAGCAGAGGAGAAAGACGGCCCTTGACTGCAGTTTGTAAGCAATAACAGGCTTTAAACTTTATTTCTCCCTTTGACTGATTTCGGTTTTTAGAGGTATTTTGCCCCAGGATTTCCTCTCCCAGACTTACATAGGGCTTGGCTTTTAACCCATAATTTGGCATCCAAATTTGACAGTACTCTGGGAGCCCCAGGAAGCCCTTAGCTCCAGTAGCTAGATAATGCCCTGAACCTGGGCAAAGGAAAGGCTCTGGCTGCCAGGTCTCAATTGGAGTCCTAAGTAGGACACCTCTTGTACTAACTGAGCTTTAGAATGGGATACTTCATAACCACACTGCCAGAAAATTTAGGGCCCAGACGGCATGTTCTTCGGTCTCAGCTTGGGTGGGGGGCAGATAAGAAGGTAATCTACATATTGCAGGATGGTGCCACCCTCAAGCTGTCAATCTTGTAAATCCTGAGATAAGGCCTATCCAATTAGGTCGGGGCTGTCTTGAAAGCCCTGTGGTAACACAGTATAGGTTAATTGTTGATGGGAAGTACCTGGAGTATCCCATTCAAAGGCAAAAAGACATTGTGAGTGGGGACTTAGTGGTATACAGAAAAGGCATCCTTAAGGTCTAGGGTGCTGAACCAGGAGCTCTCTGGAGGGATGGTGTAAGTCCGGGGAGAGGAAATCCCAGGGCAAAATACCTCTAAAAACCGAAATCAGTCAAAGGGAGGAATAAAGTTTAAAATTCATTTATTCCTCATAAACTGCAGTCCCGGACTGTTTCTCTTTCCTGCTCCAGCAGAAGCAAAGCGAGCCCTCCCCTTACCTCTCAAGTTCAAGACACGCCCTCGGTTGCCCAGGTAATTATCCATTGACATGGAGATGAACTTCTCTCCACCCCTGAGGATATGCAAATGCACTAAAGCCAGGTGAGATATTCTGGAAATGTTACAATTTTCCCACAGATGGTTGGTTCCCAGCAAAGTATACAGGTTTGGAACCAGTGGATGAAGGGGAATTACTGCTTTATTTATTATCTTTAAGTCTTGCACCAGATGGTAAGAGCTGTCTCTCATATACGCAGAATTAGGGTGTAGGGAGAGCTAGCGGATATTAAGAGTTTGTGTTGGATAAACTGGGATAGCAAAGGCTGAAGGCTCCTTGGGCGTTGTGCCTAACAGGATTTTTTTTTTCACTTTGGGAACTTAGTAGGATCCTTTAGTTCAGCTATCACGGGGAGGCCTTAATGGCTCTCCTGGGAATGCCTTGGTCCCAGATGTTAGGGTTGAGAGCATTCTCCCAAGTCTCTGGCAGCGTATGTAGGGGAGTCTGATGAGAGGGCCACTCTTCCAGAGTGACTTGAGTTCCCAGTTTTTGTAGAATACCCCGGCCTAACAATGGGCTGGAACACCGAGGCATTCCCAGGAAGCTGTGGGAGAAGGTATGGCCTTCCCACAGACAGCATAAAGGGAGTAAATGGCAGAAAAGTTGGCTTACCATTAAGTCCCAAGACAGTGGAGACTCTTCAGGTGAGGGGTCCAGAGAAGGAAGTCAGAACAAAGTAGGTGGCCTAGTAACCAAAAGGAAAGTTTCTGTCCTACCTGCTACATCCAGTGGTACCCTTGGCTCCAGTCCATTGATGGTGATCTCCTGTGGTGGGGCCACCTGGACAGGGTTGTGTCAGGAGGTCTGGGGTGGCCTCAGATCCCTGATCTCTTCAATTCGAGGGACAGAGGGTAGCCCAGTGCCCTGCCTTTCCACATTTTGGGCAGGCAGTGACAGGTGGCCTGTCCCTTCAGGGACATTCTTTGGCTTAATGTTCTGCTTTGTGGCACACATAGCACCTTGTGGAACAGTCCTTGGGTGTGGCTATGGTACCAATGGGCTGCCCTTGGCCCCGTAGGCCCTCTCTATTCCTTCCCTCCTCCTGGTGCCTTGCCTCCACAACCTGCTCTCAGTTGTAAAAACTGAGGTTGCTGCAGTAAACCTGTCATCTATCATGGCCTCTGAGTCATGAACTACAGTTTGGAGTTTCCTTCTAATGTCTGCTCCTGACTGGGTCAGATATCTATCTTTCAGGATGACCCTGCCCTTGTATGAATCTAGGTCCAGATTGGTATATTTAATGAGTGCCTCTTTAAATCTTTCTAGAAAGGTGGCTGGGCTCTCAGCCGACTCCTGGGTCACAACAGAGACTTTTGTATAGCTGACGACCTTCTCTGTCTGCTAGCCTTAAGCTCAGCCTTTATGCATATCAAATAATGGTCCTGAAACCAGCACTGGTCAGACTTACTATAGTCCCATCCAGGATCCATGGAGGGGATAGCTAGGTCTCCTATGGGATAATTAGGATCTGTTAGGTGTAAGCCATTTGCAAATTTCTTTGCCTCTCGAGTTACTCTCTCTAGTTCTGTGTCTGTAAGAGTCTGAGTGGAATGACCTGAACATCTCTCCAAGTCAGATCATAATCAACTGTTACATGCCGGAAACTCTCTGTATAACCAACAGGACTGTCAGTGTAGCTTTCCAGGCCTATTTTAAGTTAAAGTTTAGTTCAGTGAGAGAGAGAAGCTTATATACAAGCTGAGGGCCGAATTCCCCAGCCACTTCCACAAGGGGGCAGACCCTCCAGGGTGGTAATGGTTGTTGTCCCATAGAGGGCAGCCTTCTGGGTCAGCAGGACATCTGGGGGCACTAGGGGGACCTGGAATATGGGGAAATTAGGGAGTAGCAGGGTGTTTGGGGGCTGAAGACCCCAGGGGGTTGCATTCAGAGGGAGGTGGCCCAGAGTATGGGGGAAAGTAGGATAGAGTAGAGGTTTCTCTGAGGGCATCAACTTATTTGGACCCCTGCTTTCTGTACAAGGCTTAGGTTCTGGGGTGTCTTGGGGGAGGCCTGAAGGGAGTAGAGCCAGAGTTGTTAGTTTGCATTTGTGGAGTAGATCTCCACTTTCCTGGAGGAGAAAAAAGGCCTGGACATAGGGAACCTCCAACCATTTACCCTGCCGTTTGCAGAATATCTCTAACTACAGGATGGTGTTATAATTTAGGCTCCCTTCTGGGGGCTAAGTTTCCCCACTGAGGAGTTTGTATTGGGGCCAAGCTGTTGTGCAGAATTTCAGCCTTGATCTCCTCAGGGTCTGGGGGTCTAAGTGTTCCCAGTATCGGAGAATGCACTTAAAGGGTCTATCACAGGGAATTGAGTATTGATTCCCCATCTAGAATGATTGGGAAGGACAAGTGAGTAAAGAAAGCCTGAAGTCTTGGGGTTATTACTCAGTGGTCTATCATATGTGTAGTGCTAAGCAGTGTTCTACATGGACCTCTCCACCCAGTGCAGTCATGAAGGCCAGTGAAATGGTACCTTTTCACTGCCATCAGTTCCCATGTATCTAGATCCAGCCTGTGTGGGGAGAACCTTGGCACTCAATTAGGGAAAGCCTCGGTGATCAAAGGTAGAGAGTCCAAAGGGTGCCTCTTGGACATCCTTGTGGGTGGGGGGAGCAGCTGTTAAAAGAATCTGGCATAGTCTTCTCCCTGCAATCTTCTGAAGGGACATCCTCAAGGGGCAATGCTTCTGGCTTCAGGATTCCTTAGTGACCTCATACAGTAAGTGGTAGCATTACACTGAATGAATGGGTGGTATCTGTGACTGTTTTCCCTTATCAGAAAAGGGCAGAAGTGGAGCCATTCCAATCACATGCAGAGGAAATGGAAGAACAGGATTCTAGGGAAGCAATCCTCAAGGTAACTTTGGTCTCTATACCTGCTGGGTCTCCATAGGTCAAGGTTTTGGCCGGAGCTACAGGTGCCAGGGTAAAGGAGGGAGAGGAGGGAGGCAGCTCTCAGCTGAGCCCCCCGAGTCAGAAAAAGGCATAAAGGGAGGGTTCTGGCCAAACAAGCCTCCCAGATATGTTAGCCTCATCAGGGGTCCAACAGAAGAGGCCTGAATCAAGGTCTGGACCCAGAGAGACCACCAAAATAGTTGGGAAAGTTCATCTCTGGTCACCCAATAGGCTAAGGCAGCCATGAGAAAAAAAGCTGCTGTGACAGGGAAGAGGTTTTAGCCATAGGCTATGTTGCTCCCATAGATGCCTACAGGCAGGAGAGGTGGGTTTGCAATGGGAGGTTGGGGTTAAGTTGAACCTGCAGATATCATTGAGAGTAAATAACTCCATCCTCCTCCAAATGGAAAATAGAGCACACATGACAACAGAAAGAACTCTGAGCATGAAAGGGACAATGGGTTATAGAATCAAGGTGAGTCAGAAGGCTCTTAGCTCCCATGGTGAACCATTGGTGAAAAAGAGAGTAAAGGGAGAAATCTCAGGCCACTCTGGGAGACATTCCTGAGGAACCAGTCATGACCTGCCTCCTAGGGAGGGGTCCCTGCAAGGTGAGCACAAGCAGTTACTACCTCCAGCTGGGTCTGGTGGACATTAATGTCTAAGGGGATCACAAGATGAGGGTCTCTTGGGGATCTTCCCAGAACATGTCAGAGGGAAACCTGTCACTAGAGTCTTAAGATCAGCAGCTGTCCTATTGGCTTTTAACAGATCATCCCCTGTCCGAGTGTTTGATAGCAATGGTAAGGGTCTGATTAGCCAATCAGCAGATAACACAAAAAGTGAGGAAGAAGGGAAGAAAAGAAATACAGTGAATAAGAGACATTTGAGAACACAGAAAAAGAAGTCTCTTGCATGGACATATTAAATACTGCTTGGGGATTTACTGTGGGGTTGGAACTGGGTGTTTTTTACAGTGTGCCTCCATTGCGTGGACATTGTCTTGCAGTCGGCAGGGTGCCTAATGCAATTTTCCCTGGTCTGTGACCGACTTATCCTGTCATGGGAGTCTTCTTGCAGTGAGTGCCCTAACAGCACTTAAGTGCTCAACCTGTGCCCACAGATTGCAGCTGTTTTCCTGCAAGAGACTGAGAAGGAGAGGAAGGATTCCCAGAGGACAGGTAGTGTCTCCAGCCAGGGGTGAGGTACTTGCAGCTTACCGCGAGTAGTGACCAGAGTCATGGCACCAAATATGTTACTGGGCTGAGTTTCTTCTCCTCAGTTCTTGCCCCCACTGAAACAAAGAATTGAAAGGCAGAGACACAATAGTGAAGCAGAGTGAAAGTTTTATTTGA
Source organism: Smutsia gigantea (assembly GCA_032199065.1). Taxonomy (NCBI): domain Eukaryota; kingdom Metazoa; phylum Chordata; class Mammalia; order Pholidota; family Manidae; genus Smutsia; species Smutsia gigantea. Next base: position 64,670 of record JAVSCE010003988.1, on the reverse strand, counting down.
ATACACTTCAAGGGGGTGGGGGGCAGAGTCAAGGAAGACAAAGGCCCCAGTCCATTAGGTGGGTGGCCTTATTACATTCTGACTAGGAGGCGCCTCTTTGATTGACAAGGTAGGGTTATTTAATTTAAAGGTCCATCTATATAGCTATCCCTCTCAGTGAGCATGTCCTTTCCCATGATGACGTGTGGTTTGGGCTGTTCATAGTTTTGTTCAATTGTGCCCACATTGGGATCTGCCTGAGACCGGTGTGGCCTGGTCCCAGTAGGCAAAGCCTTTGTTGTCTTCACATGGGACCCCCCCCACCCCCACCTGGGCAGAGTTTGGGTGTTTTTTTTCTTTGAACCTTATCTTCCCCTTCCCCTGCTGTTCTTACCTTTCTACCTAACATTCCTAACAATATGTGTGGTAAATAAAGTATGTGTGATAAATAAAATAAGGTAGCCTGGCAGAGAGTATGTATCGGGGAGAACAGCATTAGTTAGTGGAGTCAGGGAGATATGAGGGACAGGTGTTGAAGTACTGTGTAGGTGGAATAAATGGCACTTAGCAGTAGATTAGGGAGGGGAACAGAAAAGGCAGAGATTTTAAACCTGGATGAGAAGAATGGTGGTACTAGAAGTACTAGTTCTGAAGGGATTAATAATCCAGCAAAGTAATACGAAAATTACTTTAAACTTAAAATAAATCAGCAGCCAAAGAAAGAAACATTTAAAAGAAGAAAAAGCTAAACAGAGCCTCCAAAAATACAGCTGCCAGTGACCACCCCCCACCTCCCCAACTCCCCTACCATCTGACTTCCTGCCCCACAGAGGGAGTTTCCTGATTGGGAAAAGATTGACCTCCGCACCAGAAGTGTGAATTCAGCTGCCTGTTAGCTTCCAAAGGCCCAATAGAACTTGCCATACTTTGAAGTATGAAACCTTAACCTTCCTGCCTTTTGTTAAATTGGTGTACAGAGCTTTATTTCTGGATATTCATAGAGTTACTCATTACTGAGCAGCTTTTCTTTTGTTAATCTATTGTCAGTTAATTCTCAGGCCCAAACCACGTGAACCTAAAACTGTGAGGAAAAGATTTCCTCCTAATAGTACTCAACACTGGCAGCCTTTAAAAATAACCTAGGTAACTTTTTAAAAATGTCCCTGTCCCCATCCTCTTGTGTTCCCCTCCGCACCCATTCTTTTTACTTACCTGGGATGGACCCAGACAACAGAGTTTTTAAAAGCTCCCTAGGTCATTTTAATAAGCATTCTGGGTAGAGAATCCAGTATTAAGAGTTATATATTTAGTGCCTCTCAAATTTTAATTTGCAAGGAAACCTAAGAATCTTGTTAAAACTCAGATTCTGAGTCTGTAGGTCTGGTGAGACCCCAAATCTACGCTGATGCAGCCAGCCCACTTACTACACTTCAAATGGCCAGGCTTTCTTTAACCAGGTTCTTTCACCTTTCCTTTTAAATCTTCAGAAACATTTTCACATGAAGGTAATTTACTTCCTAGGCTTCATGGTTGTGGTTTGCTCCACATTGTTTAGAGAAATCACTGCTACCAACTGTACGAAACTGAGCTAAATCTGATGGTCTAACTGAACTTGTATGTCAAATCTATGGCTGTCAAAGTAGATCCATCTTTTTAACTAAACTTTTGCACAAGTTTGGTTTACTCCATCTCAAAATCTTTGAGTGTACAAGGACATGTCATCTTGATGTTACGAGAGAAACCTTCCACATAAAAGCCAGGTGAGTTCCTTCACTTAAATTGAAAATACTAAGCTTTACTGTTCTAGATTGCCACAAGATGGGGATGCAACTCCATGGGTGTGTATGTATGTGGGGGTGTGGTGGGCAGAGAATCTCTGCTTTCTGTGCTATTCTATTTTTGCAGGTTTCTTTCTATTTCTATGTGTCTATTTTTTCCACTGTCAATCTTCCTCACTTGAAATCATTACTAGCGATTTTCATTAGAGGGTGCCTTGCCAGTTGGTTTCAGCCCTGGACAAGTTTGCTATGGATTCAATGTGACCAAAGAAATTGACAACAAAACGTTCTTGGGGTGAAAGGGTTATACCCAACTTTATTTCCACAGTGGCAGGTCAGTTACTAAAATCCTGTTCACTCAGAGTGAGTCTGCATGCAGCAAGCCGGTCTCTGCCTGCACAGCTGTCCCACACAGCCGTCCTCTGGGCCTCAGTCCTTGGTGCTGCCACCACTCCAGCCTCTGCTATGCTCTCCTGGAGCCTTGCAGCCGTGCCACCATGTCACACCCACAGCACTGGGCGGAGCTCTTTATATAGAGTCAACAGCCATGTATTGCCCACACGTGTGCAGTGAGCTAGTCAACCAGGGCCAGGTGAGAATCCTGGCCACAGGAACTCTCATTTTATCCACAGAGGGGAAAACAATAGGGTGATGCTAAGTAAATTAGAGTGGATTAACATGATGGAATACTATGTAGCTATTTTAATTGGTGCTTATAAAAAGGAAAATGTTTGCCAAAACATCAATTTTTAATTACTGTTATAGTAACGAAACAAGGACGCCCAACAGACTAAGGTGGTTCTAATACCTTATCTGCCTACATAAGCAAACCAAAACCGAAGTCTGTAAATGCCTCAAGGTTAAGAAATCTAAACTTAAGGATAACCAATCACAAACAGCCAATTAGGCTTTCCCAAAACACACAACCTTAAGCTATAGCCAATCAAATAATTTTCTTGCTTTGCTTTCACCTCTTCTCTATGAAAGTATTTCCCCTAGTTCTTGTTAGTGGAGTGCCCCTAACCACTTCCAGTTTGGCACTGCTGTACTTGAACCAATTTTTGCTCAAATAAACTTAAAATTTTTCACATGCCTAAGTTAATATTTTAACATTACAAAATGATGTGTATAATATGACTACAATAATTTTTAAAAGTACAAAAACTAAGACAAGGATGGAAAAGTAATATGTAAAACTGAAAGGTTTTTAGGCTTGTAATTTTTTTGTCTCATTCAAAAATTTTCTGTATTCCATCATCTTTCAACACTAAAAACATTAGAATAAAAGGACCCAAATGCTTGGAAAAATGATTTATTTGTTTGGATTGCAGGTGGGTTTCCCCTTCTATCCAAAAGTAGAGCATTCATATGAAACCATAAGCAAAAATGACATAAAGTGAAGAAGCAGTTACTGTTCATTTATATGGAAAAATCTTTGAGCATTCTCAGACACAAAGATAACCTCTCTTAGGCTTTAATGATACTTTAGAATGCATTTTGGTAACACACCTTGGTAATAGATGCACAAAATAAATGGAGATAAAGCACTGATGTGCACAGACACAGGTCAAAGCTTGGACAGCATGATGCAGAGATGCTGAGTGTGGTTCCTGGAAATGTGCTGGGTGGTACAGTGTTACTTGCCACCCTGGGTGCCTGCTACCTCTATAACAGCTTGCTGCAAAACAAACACTGAACACTGTTTTTGCTTTTCGCCTTTTTTCATAAAAGCAAAAATCCTCTTAGATTTCTTTTAGTTAGTGAAAACAGGTATTAATGTGGGTCTTTCATAAAAGCAAAGTGGCATAACAGGAACTTCCAAAAAACAGGATACCTGTATTTTATATAATTCCAATTTGATGTTGGGAAAACATAAACATATGTTACTAAAGATGAACAGGTAATAAAAATTTTTAAATACTTTTTTTATAAGAGTATTAAAAAACATCAAATACCTAGAAACAAGTCTAATGAAAGATGGGCAAGACAGCTGCAAAACAGTGCTGAGAGAAATTAGAGAAGGCATAAATAAATGGAGAGATATACCAGGTTCATGATTTGGAAAACTTAACAAAGATAAGATGAATTCCCGATAGAGTCAACACAATCCCAGCAGGGCTTTTGGTGAAAATACAAAGAACAGCCAACACAATCTTGAAGAAAAAGAAAAACATTGAAAAACTTAACACTATGAGAAATCAAAACCTACTATAAAGCTTCAGTATTGAGACAGGCTGATATTGGTACAAGGAAAGACAAAATAGAAAAACAGAACATAAAAGTGTCTGGAAACAAATTTACACAAATGTTGCTTTACAACAAAGACACCTTTGCAATCAGTGGGGAAAGGATAGTCTTTTCAACAAATGCTGCTGGGGAAAAAAACAAAAAGACCATTGACCCTTACCGCATATCAAACAAAAATTCAAAATGGATCATAGGCCTAAATACGAAAGATAAAACAATAGAGTTTCTAGGAAAAATAAAGGAACTGGAATATTTTAATGAACTTGAGGCAAGCAAATTTCTTGAACATGACATAAAACAGCACTAAGCATAAAAGATAGCTAGATTAGACCTTATTACAATTAAAACCTCTGTTTATCAAAGGACACCATTAAACCTATAAAAAGGTGAGGCATAGCACAGACTGTGCATTGTACTGCCTGGAAGATAACATCTCAATTAAAATTTTTTTAATGGAAAGAAGAAACTTTTGCTTCTGAAGGATGGAATAGACATATCTTTTCCTATCCTTCTCATTAGGAACAGCTAAAATCCTTGGACATTTTATATAAAACTAACAAAAGACTCTGAAAGGTAGAGGGAAAGAGACAGACAGACTAGGGATCCCAGTACAATACAACAGTGCATTCCTGGGTTTTCTTTTTGCCTCAGATATCCCAGACTGGGCTCTGGAGGGTGACAACCAGGAAATTCATTTTGGAAACCTGCTATCTCTAACCAAAGGACAAAGTAAGGAGCAGCCTATAAGAGAAAACAGACACTACTCTACTAGAGACAAACACTGCAGAAAAGACTGCACCCCTACCCTCACGCCTGCTAGCAAAGGTCAAGTGGAGAACCTAGACTTCCACCTTGCCAGGCTATAAAGAGGAGCCCCACCCTGCCAGTGGGGTGGTATAAGAGGAGGTTGAGAGAGGAATGGGACTTTCATCTCCCTTGAAGGGTAACAGCTTCCTCCAGCACTATGCTATGGTGTCAGTGGAGAACATGCAGGGAGGCTCGGCTGCCACCCCCACCCTGGAAGTTAAAGGAACCTCCTCACCAAGTGTCAATGGAGGTCAAGTGGGGAACTTGGACTTCCACCTCTACCTGGCAGTCATGTGGTAGTGCTCCTCTTCTCCTGCTGGAGCAGTGTCAATAGAAGCCTGCTATAACAGAGGATTTAAATAAGATCCACAATATCATATCCAAAATGCCCATGTTCTAATAAAAAATCAGCCATATCAAGAACCACAAAAGTCTCAACTTGAATGACAATAGCCAGTCAACAGATGCTAATACTAAGGTGACAGAGATGATAGAATTATCTGACAAAGATTTTAAAGCAGTCATCATAAGTATGCTTCAATAAACAATTATAAACACACTTGAAATAAATGAAGAAACTGAAATTCTCAGTAAAGAATAGAAGATATCAAGAAGAACCAAATGGAAATTTTAGAATTGAAAAATGTGACTAAAATTAAAAAAAAAAGTTTTTGGGCTCAATAAAATGAGAAGACACAGGAAAGAATTAGTGATCTTGAAGACTGAACAATAGAAATTATCCAGTCTGACCAACAGAGAAAACAAACCGGGGGAAAAAATGAACAGAGCTTCAGAGACCTGTGGAACCATAAGAGAAAAAAATGTAACAGTAGTGTCATTTGAGTCCCAGGAGGAGAAGAGTAACAGAGTGAAGCTGAAAAAAACATGAAGAAACAATGGCTGAAAACTTCCCAAATTCGGCAAGACATAAACATAACAAATTCAAGAAGCTGAGCATATCCCAAATAGGATAAACCCAAAGCTATAGCATGGTCAAACTTCTGAAAACTAAAGACAAAGAAAAAATATTGAAAACAGTGACTAAGAAACAACACTTTACATTCAGGCGGAAAAATTCAAATGACAGATTTCCCATCAGAAACCATGGAGGCCAGAAAGAAGTGGCACAGTAATTTCCAACTGTTACAAGAAAACTGTCAACCCAGAATTCTATATCCAGTGAAAATATGCTCCATGAATGAAGGGGAAATCAGGACGTTCTCAGATAAGAAAAACTAAGAAAATTTGTCATCAAAAGACCTACCTTAAAAGAATGGGTAAAGGAAGTTGTCTGAGCAGAAAGAAAATGAATCTCAGAACATTAAGAAGGAAGAAAGAACAATGGAAAAATAAAAGAACAAAAATATGAATAAATACAATAGACTTTCTCCTCTTGATTTTCCTAAATGGATAGTTGAAGCAAAAAGTGTGGCACTATCTGATGTGTTTCTCAATGAATGTAAAGGACATATTAAGAGAATTATAAATGGGGAAGAGTAAAGAGAGGTAAGGTTTCTACACTTCACTTGAATTCATTAAATGTTGATACCAATAGATTGTGATAAGTTGTGAAATAATAGAAAATATATAGATTGGTCTTGGACCCCAGTTCCTGGCACAGACTGACTAAAGCCCTTGTAATTTCCTAAGTAATGAGAGCAATAGGAGCATCTTTTGTTCTAATATTTGGTCTTTGATACAGACTTCCTATATTCCCTTGGAATTTCTTGGATGATAGCAGTGTCTTATTCTAATGAGGTGACTCTGGGGCCCCTGGATGGGAGCTGGTCACCAGAAAGACCAATCCATGATTAGTAACCTGGAATTCCAGCCTCACCCCCCCCCCAATTCTCCAGACTGGGGAGAGAGGCTGGAAATGGAGTTAATGATCAGTCATGCCTACATGATGAAGCCTCCATAAAAATCCCAAAAGCATGTGATTTGGAAAGCTTCCAGGGTGTTGAATATATTTACTTACTGGGAGGATGATGCACTCCAACTCCATGGGGACAGATGCTCCTGCACTTGAGACTCTCTCAGACCTCACCCTACATTTTTCTTCATCTGGCTGTTCATCTGTATCTTTTATCATATCCTTTATTATATAATAAACTAATAAACACAAATAAGTGTTTTCCTGAGTTCTATGAGCTGTTTTAGCAAATAATCAATCCAAGCAGAGGAGGTCATAGGAACCTCTGATTTGTACCTAAGTGGGGACTTAGTCTCATGGACTAAGCCCTTAACATGTGGGATCTGATGCTTTCTCTAGGTAGATATTGTCAGAATTGAGTTAAATTGTAGGACTGTCATCTGGTGTCACAGAGAATTGCTCTTGGTGTGAGAAAACCCCTCACATATTTGGTGTCAGAAGTGTGAGTGTGGTAGCGGTGTCATAGTAAAAGAGAAACACAGGAGGAAGGCTGAGTTTTTTCTCAAACAGTTGTGTATGAATAACTGTGTAATACCTGGCACAGTTGTATAATACCTGACACAACCAGTTGCATAGAGATACACTCACAAACACTATATAAAGATGGAATTCTAAACAAGATGAAATGTGTTATATTTATCTTTTAAAATGCAATAAAATTATTTTATTCATCAATTTCACTAAATTACAACAAGTTTTATAAATTCTTTTCACTGGCTTTTAAAAAAAAATGAGGTATAATTGACAGTATTTTTTTTAACTCTATTTTTTTGGAATTTCTTTTTACATATATGAGCCTTTACTTTTTCTAAATAGGACACCTACTCTCAATTAATATGGTAGCAGCAATTATTAATTCTATGTCATAGAAAAAGTAAATAAAATAAAAAATTGAGTTATAAGACATTATTAGAACAACTATTCAATTCATAGTGTCACTAAGTAATAAAACAAGGTTTTACATAAAATTATTAAACAATACAAATAAAAATTTAAATTATATTTTTTCTTATTTATGTTCATAGACACTCAGGTTCTAAAACTGACTTCAGCAGTTAGAAATAACTACCCATCTTATCAAAAGTAAGTCACATTATCCTAAGATTGTGTAGCAATACCTTAATAAAAAATAAGTTAATTAAAAAATTAAAAAAAAAATCAAGATGGTGGCATGAGAGGTGAGACGGAGAGCTCCTCCCAAAACCACAAACAGAACAAAAATACAGTTAATAAATACACCTAACCTTCAGACAGCAACAAGAAAGAATGCTGAACCAGACTGCATACAGACTTCACGAACAGAGCAGACCTCAAGAAACAGGGTAATTACGAAAGCCTTAATCCGGCGGGACCCAAGCCCTTCCCCCACCCCTTCTCACCGGCGGGAGGAAGAGAAACAGAGCGGGGGAAGGGGTGGAAGCTTGGGAGTACTGAACACCTAGCCCAGGACATCTGCTTTGTGAGCAGAATCTTATATTGTGTGGTGCCCTGGGCGTTGGGGAGCTCCGACAGGCAGAGTGCTTGAGAAATTGACATTCCGGCCGTTTGTGGAGGAGGGGATCCACACCCGGCCGCTCTGTGTCAGAGGAAAGGCAGGGCCTCTGAAAGGCTTCCTAGCAGTGAGAGGGCTGCTGAAGGGGCGGGATTTGCATGGAGCTTGCTGCTCAAAAGAAGGGAGAGCTGGACAAGGTTGTATGGGCGCGCTCTGCCCAGCTGGTTGGGAACTTTGAGGAGCTTCAGGTGCTCCATCCCCCTGACTGCCTACTCAGCTCCGAGGCCCCCCACTGTGACACACAGTCCGCTGAGCCTTCCTACTGGCCTGCAGGCACCTGCTCCCAAACCTGCAGTCACTGCGCAGGTGTCAGGCCAGCAAGAGGGAGGCCCCGCCTACAACAGCTAGAGATGTAAAGCACAGAAGATTTCCCGTGTGTGCTTGGCCCCACTGCCTCTGACACTGGAGACAGGCACCGAAGACGGGAAGCAGGAAACAGATCCTTCCTCCCCCCAAGCACCAGCTCCGCTCCTCTATGTCCCCCAACCTCACTCCAGGGGCGGAGCAGCTCCAGAGACTGGAGTTTCTGCACACTAGTGCGCACCACACTGAAATATGAAATGTCAAAAGAACATGGTTCAGACAAAAATCTCACAAACCCCAGAAAGGGTCAAATGAAACCGAACTCACCAATCTTCCGGAGAGTTCAAAATAAAAACTATAAACATGCTTATGGAGGTACAGAAAAATATTCAAGACCTCCCGAACGAATTTAAGATGGAGATTCAATCATTAAGAAATACCATATCTGAAATGAAACATACAATGGAGGGATTTAAAAGCAGGTTAGATGTAGTAGAAGAGATGGTAAATGGAATAGAAATTAGAGAAGAGGAATACAAAGAAGCTGAGGCACAGAAAGAAAAAAGGATCTCTAACAATGAAAGAATATTGAGAGAACTGTGTGACCTATCTAAACGGAACAATATTTGCATTATAGGGGTACCAGAAGAAGAGAGACAAAAAGGGATAGAAAGTGTCTTTGAGGAGGTAATTGCTGAAAACTTCCCCAATCTGGGGAAGGACATAGTCTCTCAAGCCATGGAGGTGCACAGATCTCCCAACACAAGGTACCCAAGGAAGATAACATCAAGACATATAATAATTAAAATGGCAAATCTCAAAGATAAAGATAGACTTTTAAAAGCAGCTAGAGAGAGAAAAAAGATCACACACAAAGGAAAACCCATCAGGCTATTATCAGACATCTCAACAGAAACCTTACAGGCCAGAAGAGACTGGCATAATATATTTAATGCAATGAAGCAGAAGGGCCTTGAACCAAGAATACTCTACCCGGCAAGGTTATCATTTAAATTTGAAGGAGGGATTAAACAATTTTCAGATAAGCAAAAGCTGAGAGAATTTACCTCCCACAAACCACCTCTACAGGGCATTTTAGAGGGACTCCTATAGATGGAAGTACTCCTAAAGCTAAACATATGTCATCCAAGGGAAGACAAAGAGTACAGAATATGATTCATAACACACAAAGAATGGAGGAGGAAGAAAAAGGAGGAAAAAAAAAAAGAACCTTTAGGTTGTGTTGTAATAGTATACAAAGTAAGTTAAATTAGACAGATAGTAAGGGAATTGCCCCTGAACCTTTGGTAACCACAAATCTAAAGCCTGCAATGGCAATAAGTACATACCTATCGATAATTACCCTAAATGTAAATGGTCTGAATGCAACAATCAAAAGGCATAGAGTTACTGAATGGATAAAAAAACAAGACCCATCTATATGCTGCCTACAAGAGACTCACTTCAAACCCAAAGACACACACAGACTGAAAGTAAAGGGATGGAAAAAACTATTTCATGCAACTAATAGGGAGAAAAAAGCAGGACTTGTATGAGACAAAATAGACTTCAAAACAAAGAAAGTCACAAGACACAAAGAAGGACATTACATAATGATAAAAGGGTCACTCCAACAAGAGGATATAACTATTTTAAATATCTATGCACCCAACACAGGATCACCTACATATTTGAAACAAATACTAACATAATTAAAGGGGGAAATAGAATGCAATACATTCATTTTAGGAGACTTCAACACACCACTCACTCCAAAGGACAGATCAACCAGACAGAAAATAAGTAGAGACAGAGGCACTGAACAACATATTAGAACAGATGGACCTAACGGACATCTACAGAACACTCCATCCAAAAGTCACAGGATACATATTTTTCTCAAGTGCACATGGAACATTTTCAAGAATTGATCATTTATTAGGCCACATAAGGAATCTCCGTAAATTCAAAAAGATTAAAATTGTACCAACCAGCTTCTCAGATCACAAAGGTATGAAACTAGAAATAAATTACACAAAGAAAATGAAAAAGCCCACAGACACTTGGAGGCTTAATAACATGCTCCTAAATAATCAATGGATCAATGACCAAATAAAAACAGAGATCAAGAAATATATGGAGACTAATGACAACAATAATTCAACACCACAAAATCTGTGGGATGCAGCGAAAGCTAAGAGGGAAATATACTGCAATACAGGCCTACCTCATGAAAGAAGAACAATCCCAAATGAACAGTCTAAACTCACAATTAATGAAAGTAGAAAAGGAAGAACAAATGAGGCCCAAAGTCAGTAGGAGGGACATAATAAAGATTAAAGCAGAAATAAATAAAACTGAGAAGAATAAAACAATAGAAAGAATCAATGAAAGCAGGAGCTGGTTCTTTGAGAAAAAAACAAAATAGATAAACCCCCAGCCAAACTTATCAAGAAAAAAAGAGAGTGTACACACATAAACAGAATCAGAAATGAGAAAGGAAAAATCACTATGGATGCCACAGAAATACAAAGAATTATGAGAGAATACTATGAAAAATTATATGCTAACAAACTGGATAACCTAGAAGAAATGGACAACTTTCTAGAAAAATACAACCTTCCAAAGCTGACGCAGGAAGAAACAGAAAATCTGAATAGACCAATTACTAGTAAATAAATTGAATTGGTGATCAAAAACTACCTAAGAACAAAACTCCTGGAGCAGATGGGTTTCACTGCTGAATTTTATTAAACATTTAGTGAAGACCTAATACCCATCCTCATTAAAGTTTTCCAAAAAGTAGAACAGGAGGGAATACTCCCAAACCCATTGTATGAGACCAACATCACTCTAATACCAAAACCAGGCAAAGGCACCACAAAAAATAAAATTACAGACCAATATCCCTAATGAACATAGATGCAAAAATACTCAAAATATTAGCAAACCGAATTCAAAAATACATCAAAAAGATCATCCATCATGATCACGTGGGATTCATCCGAGGGATGCAAGGATGGAACAACATTCGAAAATCATCCTCTACATCAACAAAAAGAAGGACAAAAACCACATGATCATCTCCATAGATGCTGAAAAAGCATTCGACAAAATTCAACATCCATTCATGATAAAAACTCTCAGCAAAATGGGTATAGAGGGCAAGTACCTCAACATAATAAAGGCCATATATGACAAACCCACAGCCAACATTATACTTAACAGCAAAAAGCTGAAAGCTTTTCCTTTAAGACCGGGAACAAGACAAGGATGCCCATTCTCCCCACTTTTATTCAACATAGTACTGGAGGTCCTAGCCACAGCAATCAGACAACACAAAGAAATAAAAGGCACCCAGATTGGCAAGGAAGAACTCAAACTGTCCTTGTTTGCAGATGACATGATATTGTACATAAAAAACCCTAAAGAATCCACTCCAAATCTATTAGATCTAGTATCCGAATTCAGCAAAGTTGAGGGATGCAAAGTTAATACACAGAAATCTGTTGAAGAACAAAGAAAAAAGTGAAGGAACAAAACAGCAGCAGACTCACAGAACCCAAGAATGGGCTAACAGTTACCAAAGGGAAAGGGACTGGGAAAGATGGGTGTTAAGGGAGGGATAAGGGGGTAAAATGGCTATTACAATTAGCACACATAATGTAGCGGGGGTGGGGGTGGGGTGGGGGGATACGGGGAAGGCAGTGTAACACAGAGAAGACAAGTAGTGATTCTATAACATCCTTCTAGGCTGAGGGACAGTGACTGCAATGGGGTATGTGGTGGGGACTTGATAATAGAGGGAGTCTAGTAACCATAATGTTGCTCGTGTAATTGTATATTAATAATAGCAAAAAAAAAAAGTAAGTCAGATTAATCCTGCATACTGTCACCACAGCACTCAATTCACTCAAATATGTTTCCTCGTTGTTGTGGCCAGCACTCTTTGGAAAGTGTAGCAAAGACTGGCTAATTGTTCACCAAATCATTTATCTTTCCCCACTGGGCGTATTGATAGACCATGTCTCCCACCCTCCTTTGAAGTTAGGTATAGACATATTAACAAGTTCTGGCCAATGGAATGTGGATGGAAGGCTTGGCCATAAAATGCTCCCAAGAATGATCCTCCATTCTTGCCCCTCATTTGTTTGCCCAGAGTCAGAGGATCCAATGGAGAGGATGATGAGGGGGCCCTGAAGGATCATGAAGTTTAGATGGAAAAAGCCTGGGTCTCTGAATCACCGCTTACCAGAAATTATGAGTCATCTGACCAGGAGCACCCAAGTAAACTGTAGATAGACAGTAAGATAAACATTTACTGTGTTAAACCTTCAAAAACATTTTTTTTAAATAGTAGTTAGACTGCCTGGACAAATACAGGGTACACATGTTTCTCAGGCTTCCTTTCTCTGTTTCTCCATAACTGAATTCACTTCGGAATTCGTTGAGACTCCCTCAGGGACCCTGCAAAAAGATATTAAACCTTCTTGGGGAAACTTGCCAACTTTAAAGTCTAAGAACTCCAGGACTAGAGGTTTCCCCAAAACATTAAGAGTGTTTATCTTTGACTGGTGGAAATACAAGTGTTTAATTTCCTTCCACATTTTTCAACTTTTTCACAATAAGCAAATACCACCTTTATAATTATAAAAGACATCATATCATATGACATTTACAAAAATGAGAGGGTGGATTGCTTGGTAGGATTCAGGATACAGAAATAAAATTGGAAAAACAAAGCAATACTTAAAAAAAATCATTTGGGGAAAAATAGGGTGGGAGGAAGAGATAAAATCCTGTATGAAGATGGAGAAACAAAACATGATTTTCATCAGAGAGACTTAAAGCTGGTAAGACCATTATTATCACTTATCTTTATACACAAATGGATGATTCTTTAATACATGGTGCTGCCACAGGGCTGAAGCACCCATAACCTTTTCAACAGGTCAAAACGTCACTCTTGAGCCACAGTTAAAAAAAAAGAGAGAAGTAAAAACAGGGATCCCACAGTTCACTATTACTCATGAGTTTAGTCATTTTATTATCCATATCTTCTGCATCTTCCAATCTTGCTAACCTCCCAGCCAGGACGGCCTGCCTAGTCAATCCTCCGTGCAGTGGTTTGGAAGAGAGAACTCCTAAGCAGGGAAATCCAAACTCCTCACCAGGCCCTACAAGACCTTAGATCTGACCCCTACCTACCACCCCAACTTGCAACCCCTACTTACCACCTGACTTGTATTCCCCATGCGTCAGCCGCTCTGACCTTTTGATTCCTCCAAATAACCAACCTTGTTCCAGCCTTGGGGGCTTTGCCTTTCCTGGTTCTTCTTCCTGGCAAACTCCTCCTCCAGAGCTCCCCCAGACAGTATGGCTCCCCATCCTTTTAGCTCCAGTGTCTTACTTTAGACAGACTTTTCTGACTGTCCTATTCAGAGACCCCCCAGCCTCTCTTACCGGTCATATTATTGCTAACAGCACTCTGAAATCATTTCTATATTGTCTCTCTTACTAGGAAGGAAGCTACCTGAAAGGCAGCCCCAGGGATCTTGTCAGTATTGTTCACCGCCGTATCCTTAGCACCTAAAATTACCTGGCATAGGAATAATGAATGAATGAGTGAATCGAATGAATGATACCTGTGAACTGTCTCTTTGGGGCGCACACTGGCTTAGAAATAGAAATCAGTTTGTCAAGCGAAAGCACGTTAATAGCGATTTCAATATGTCGGCTGAGCTTGCCCCCTACGTGTCTGGAGCAGACGATCACAGAGTCATGGGGGGAGCCGGAGAGCAGAAACTTAACCCACAAAGCTTCGCACAGCTTTCTTTGCGGAATTGCGGCTGCGCGGCGCGGCGCGGAGGCTTGGTGAGGCGGGGGCGTGGTCGACTCCGCTTTCCGGAAGTGGTCCAGAGCCGGCGAGAGGACGCGGACAGGCGGGCGGGCTAGAGCGGCTGGGTGTGACCCGGCCGGTGGGGGCGAGCCGGCCATGGAGGATGAGCGGAGCTTCTCAGATATCTGCGGCGGTCGCCTGGCCCTGCAGCGCCGCTACTACTCCCCGTCCTGCCGGGAGTTCTGCCTCAGCTGCCCTCGGCTCTCGTTGCGTTCGCTCACCGCTGTCACCTGCACCGTGTGGCTAGCCGCCTACGGACTCTTCACCCTCTGCGAGGTAATGGCCGGCCCTGGTTTAGAAGGGTCTTTAGGGTCTTGGGGATGAGTCCGGACCTGTTGCCGGATCCTCTTATAGTTGTAGGATTGAAGGGCGGGAGCTCGCTAGTTCCGCTGCTGGACAGCTCTTTTCATTACGTCTCGCCGCTGTGCTCTGTGGTTCCACCCAGCATACATCTAGTCCTTGCACACCTACCTAAAATTTTAACTTCGATGTGCTCTGTGAAGTACATGCTCATAGTAATTCAATTCCTAGAGTTAAGAGAACTATTAAGTGGATCGTCCTTATCCATCCCTTATTACACTCCTCAGAGGAATCACTGCAAACAATGCCTTAATCTTCCATAAACTGTCTTTGCCTTCATAATTGTGTGTGCGTGTGTGTGTGCGTGCACACACACGTTAAGAACTTGATAGTTCTTCCTAAGTTGTTTTTGAAGGCAATCTAACCTACCCCACCTCAACGCCCGCCAACCAGCTTCCCCAGCTTCAAGTTCTTGCTAAAGAATTATGAAATTTTGGAGATAGGTGGTTTCTGTGCTCAATTTCCAGACTCATCCCTATTTTAAGAGCCTCAGTTTTCACATCTCTAGAATGAAGTTTTCCAGAAGCCCTGCCAGCCAACTGCACATCTCTTTGGCCAGAGTTGTGTTATATGTCCATTTCTATATCAATCGCAGGCAGGAGTGGGAACCAATCATGATTAACTCCCAGTTCTATTAAGAAGGGGCTGTTGAGGAATATCTGCTACACTGTGCTAAGCATTTTATTGTTCATTCTATGATTTTGCACTATATATTCTGCTGATGGAATAGGAGAGCAAAAGGTCTGAGTCCTTAAGTTGCAGTTTTGCAAGAAAAATCTCTGAGACAGGTGTGATGGTGGCTATTTTGCTGATGGAAGTTCTCCACGCCAGACCTAGCCATTTGTTGTCTGGATGTATTTCATCATATGCTCTCATAGCATTACAGAGCCAAGTGAAAGTTATTTCCTCTTTCTCTGTGCATATTCCTTCGATTTGTTCAAATCAGCAGAATGAAGGCTTTTTTCCCATATTGCCTAGAATTGACTTAATCAGCAGAAAAAGCAGAGGGCCATCTGGTAATCTTATTGCCTGTGTCTGGCTCTGTCTTCAGAACAGCATGATCCTCTCTGCTGCCATCTTCGTCACCCTCTTAGGCCTGCTTGGTTACCTCCATTTTGTGAAGATAGATCAGGAGACTCTGTTAATTATTGGTTCCCTTGGCATCCAGCTGACTTCATCCTATGCCTCAGGCAAAGAAAGCACTACCTTCATTGAGATGGGCAAGGTGAAGGATGTCGTTATTAATGAAGCTATCTACATGGTAAGTATTAACAGGCCTTTCTGGAGGAGGTAGCCCCTGGGGTGTGGAGCCGGTCTTAATACCTGACGTGTTTGACTTCACAGAATTGAACTTGAGGACTCTCACTGGTCCAGTTTCCTTTATGGCTGACATGTCTGTATACCATAAAAGTGAAACTTACTTTGAAAAGTTATGTCCCTTTATTTTTAAAGAAATGCACCAGGTTTCATGGACAGGGAGTCAGCATTTCAACTTTGTTTTCCAGCCTAGCTTCAGAATCATCTCTGGTTGTCGTTGTAGCTCTTCTGTTATTTTTTTCATTTGAAGAATGAAAATATACTTACTTCTCCCTCACTTCAAAAGACATCTAGTATTCTACTACTTACAGATGACCATTTCTGAAAGTTTTGAGCCTTCCCTTGAAGAAAAAGAAAACGAAATGAGTTTCACTCAGATCTCTGCCATTTATTTTCTTACAGCAGAAGGTGATTTACTACCTCTGCATTTTATTGAAGGATCCAGTGGAACCACATGGAATATCGCAAGTAGTACCTGTCTTTGAGGTGAGCACGAAACATTTTTCTTAACTTTCTTTTCCAAAGGGATCCTATACCTTTCCTCCATCCCTGCATGTCTACTGCTACTTAAGTTCTGTAGGAATGTTATCTTTTGTTATCAAGGGTATTGGAGAATACCTGACAGCTATTTTTAGTGAGAATTAGGGCTTTACTTATTTCAAAAGTTTGTTTGAGGCAAATATAGGCTTTCAGAAATACTAAAATTTATACAAATTATATAAATTTTAGAGAAAAATATATACCTACTTCTGCCTATAAATCACCATTTATCTCCTTTGATTCTGTCAGTGGTCTACCAATAAGATTTTACAGTGATATTATTGATCTATATACTGCTATAGACAATTGTCTTTTTTAAAAAATTGAACATGCATATTTTTGTGCACCTACAAAGGCCATTAAACTTGTTTAAAATAATTTTATCATGTTGACTGTCAGTTTATTTAACCACTCTATTGGTAGCTTGTGAAATCACGTTCAGGTTGTGTTTTGCCCTTACCACAAAACCACTTCCACACACGCTTCTAGTAAGTTACCTTACAAGTGTAGAAAAAGTAGTTATGTAGGCAGTTAACTCTGCCTCATTGTTCTTCCTTTTTCACAAAGGATTTAAATCTTTTTTAAAAGAATTTAAGCTAAAATTCTTTTGCATTCTAGTTCAAAATTATTTTATTAAAGCTTATGAATAGTTTCACAGATTCTTAGTGTTTGAGATTTGGCTCCAGAGATTGGACTTTTACAATACTTTTGAGAATTTTTGCCTTTTTTTCTACAGTCTTGGCCAACAGTGCATTTAGCCATTTTTCTTTAGAGTCTTTCATTTCCTTGTATGATCTATCAGTATTTCTTGTTTTAAACTATCCATTTCCTCTATTAGTCAAGTAGAATCTAGATATTATGTATTTGTAACAATTTATATATTTTGGGTAACAAATTTTTATTAAATATACTTTTCATACTTTTTCCATTTTCTGTGGCTTTTACTTTTGGTTGTATGACATTTTATAATATGAAACATTTTTCAGTGTTTACATATTAACCTGCCCCTCTTATATCGGAGGACTGTTTCATAGCTGATGACACTTCCCAAAAGGCTCTGTCCTTGTTATTCCTCTTGCCTGCTCTTAGATGGGGGTCCTGAAACTTAGATTAAAAACTGTCTTTTGAACTGCTGCTCTGCACAGTTCACAGGCCTGGCCTAGTCTGGGGCTTCTCCCAGCAAGGTGCTGTGAGACCTGAAGTCCTACCTCTCTGACCTCACACCTGGATAGAGCACCACTAAGCACTCTCTTACATTCATCTTGACCGTACATTTCTCCCTTTGGAATTCAGAGTACCAAGCCCCGGCTGGACTGCTTGATTGAAGTGTACAAGAGCTGCCAGGAGATCCTGGCACACCAGAGAGCCACATCAACAAGCCCACAAGTCCCAACATTCAGAAGGCCAGTCCTGTCTTCCATGGGAGATGACTCCTAAGCCAAAGCGGCTAGTTTATTTTATGTATTCTGAATCATCAGGTGGACAACAATCCTGGGACCCAGTAAGGACACAGTGGATCTCAGAGCCATAGAGCAGACGACTGGAAACCTAACTCATTGTGTGATGTCGAACAAAGTATTTATATGTATTTGGGTGTTCCCCTTGTAGTTTGCCTGCTTTACCAGCTGAGGGGAGACATTAAGAAACAATATGTCTAAAGTAATATCCACAAGGAACACTTTGGGAAATTCCTAAGCACATGCAAGTTTACTTTCTGTTGAAATTTGTGGAGCAAAACAATGGGAAACTGACATCAGATCTTTTGAGAAAGATAATTTCCATCCAAATAGAAACCCTGTATAAACTTTAGAGAAAAAGAAGTCAAGCCCTTCAGGTACTGGTTAGCAGGAAGAAATGTCCTACAAAGACTAGTCTCTGTCTACCTATCTCCTGTGTTCTATACAAGGTTAATTTATGATGACTCTCCTAATAAACAGATTTCCTTCCAAAAACACACACAATAATTGCCTGGTTCACAGACATCTGCTTTTTATTGAGAAACATGAGTGAGGCATTTCAGTCATGGGTGTCAAGCACGTTAATACTCTTCTGTTACTCAGCATTGTCTATGGTTTCAAAAACTTCTTTTGCCAAGAGGGGTAACACAGAAGGCCAGACAGAAATTTAACTTTGGTTTCCAGACATGTTAAGGAAGGATAAACGTGCCAACTATAGAAACCTTTGTTTATAAGGCAGTTTCTTCTGTATAAAATTAATAAACTAAGGGAGGATTCCTGAAGGGTTGGGAAGGAGATGGGGTGGAGGGAATGGCTTCACCATCCCACGCAAATTCAGTGTGGAGACAGCTCCATTCTTGGCTACTTTTTCTTTGGGGTCCTATTTTTTTTAAACTTCCAGGAGATAATATCCCCATTGGCCCAGAGACACTCAAAGATAACAACAAAACCAGAGCTGTAAGCTCTGCCTTTTACACCAGCCATGGAGGGGTTATTCAGGAGCCTCTGGTACATGAGACGTGTGGCTTGTTTGAGGTAGAAATGTCTCAGCTAGATCCCAAATTCTGGGGGAAAGGCACAAACAGAAATGAGAGATGGCAGTAAAACTGCCAGCCTTGCAAAGTCAAGTTCATTTAAAAGAGGCAGACATTCTGATATGCTTCATTTTCCATCATGCTTGTCAGTTTAAAGGGTGAAAGCGGGGACGCTTACAGCAGCTGAGGTGTTCAAATTAGTTCCAGCCCTGCAGTGTTTGCAGTGTGCAACACACACACACACACACACACACACACTTTGTTGGGGTTAAAGGCTTGGTTCTGGGATGCTTTTGCTAAACCTAAATAGTTCTCAGCACTTCGTTAAAAAATGTAAGACTACCTCAGAACTATGAAATAAAACTCAGTTTCTCCGATGTTGGAAATCAGAGTATGAATGAACTCTTCCATTCTTTTTTTTTTTTTTCTGTTCAGGGAGGGTGGAGACAAAGATCATTTCCTCTGCACTCAACAGAAGGTCTCAGTTGGGGATGGAGGAATTTTGGTGTCATCAGGAAGGCAAACGGTGAAAGAAACTTTAAATTACTTGCTAGGACAGATACCACATACGTGTTCTCTGCCTTCAAACTAATTCCCAGTGGAAGTTCACCAGAAGTCTGAGGAGCGAATCCAGGCTCAAGAGCCTAGAGAGGCCTTATGTGTCACAGAGCAGCAAAAAGCAAAACATGTTTGCCTGAACAAGTGCCAGCCACCTTGTCCTACAGTAGTCAGCACCACCCTTGCTGAGCCCTGTCCAGTCCTCAAGATGAGACTGGGAATAGTGAGCTTGGACCTATCCCCTGCCCCTGCTTATACTCAGCTGGGCTGACAGTCCAGCGTGAGGGAAAACAACTTCACTCTCAGCAAGGACAGCGCCTTGTCCCGCAAAGACAGGCACTGCTGCCCCAGGACGACTACAAATACCTGCTCATTTGCAGTAGCGGAAAGGGAGAGGCCATCTGTTTCTTGTTCTCCAGCCTGCTAACACCTTTCCGTGAAGGAAAGGAAGTCCAGTTTTCATGCATTCTAGGTTTTTGTTGGCGTTCAGGTGAAATGGATATTCTAGTCCTATCCTGTTTAGGGATGTTGGGAAAACCTCAAGTGTAAATCCCAACATGAGGATATACCGAAATCCTGACATATTCAGTACAAACAATATTAGCCTGCCTCAGAGTATCAGTGCAGAAAGGTGAGACCTAGAGCACCGATGCCTCAGTAACCAGTCACTGTGGACCATCCCTGCCTGTGTCTAGAATCAGGCAGCATCCAGAGCTCAGTATTCTTGTGGGGAAAAAAAGTGGTTTTTATACTGGGTCTGGATTCTTGAAAGTTGGGCCTTGAAATGTAAGGCACCTAGAACGTAAAGGTTTCGTGGACACTGAAGTGCACTTCACAGAACAAACCAGGGCAGAGGGAGGGCTGTTGGACCCATCACAGTAGTGTCATACCCCAGGATACATTTGTAATCCCAGTGGTGGTGAGGAAAGGGGCAGATTTCACAGCAGCACGGGTCGCTCGGCAGCACCCGGAACAGAAGCAAAGAACTGCTGTCCATCCAGTTCCCGCAGCTGGTGGGCAGCAGGTGGGGCGGGGGGCGGGTTCACGGTGGCAGAGCAATGGTTCATGTAGCTGGCCATGACGCACGCAGCCTCTGCAATCTAAGGAGGCAACAGACAAAGGGAGCGAACTAGTTTTGGCTCGAATCCTGGTGTTCTCAAGTATTAGCTATTACACTGGGTACATCACCTTCCTGGGCTTCAGTTTATTCATCTCTTAAAATATCCATTTAGTAGAAAATGTCCAAAGGAGATCATGCCTGTGGGTTCAGAGGCCCAGTGAAATGGGCACCTGTTGGTCTGGAGGTCCTCTGAGAGGCATGATTCCCTCCTGAGAATGGGGAGCAATATCCCGCTCTCGGTATCTCCAAGCCAGGGAAGGGGCCTCCTGGAGGAAGGGGGCTTTCTATCCTCTCCTCTGGTAGGTGTGGCACTAAAAGGAAGAGGGAGGGTTGGCAAACCCGAACTTCAGGATTAACTCTCAGAGGGGAGCCAGGAACTATAAATCTGAACTCAGGTTTCAGAGTCTTTGCAATTGTTATTTTTGCTAGTCAACATTTCCTGTACTGAGTAGGAAGAAAGCCCTTAAAGCAAAAGAGGTCCTTGAACCATCCTCTGGTCCGCAAGGAAGGGGCAACCCGTGCACATTGTCCCACTTGGTGACTAGGGTTGGAACAGAACACAGGATATGGTGATAGCACCCTGGGGGGAAGCTGTCTGGGCCCGCTGCGAGGAGGAGAAACGCAAGAGGGCTCCTGACTCCAGTCTGCATGGTGCTGGGGCTTGAGAGAACTAAAAAAGGTAGTGTGAGGTGCATAGGGGTAGCTGGACCAGAGGAGTTCCCTCCCTGGCTAGCCCCTCGCCTACCAGCTCAGTGGTGACTGCTGAGGAGCAGCTCCACCTGCACCTCAGGGGTGAGGATTACAGACAAGGCCAGAAGTTAAAAAGAGGGGCAGGCCTTTTCTGGAGTACTGTCTTAACCTCAGCTTCCTTTCTAAGCACCAGCCTCACCTCATCATATCAGATCAGAACAAAATGTTTTAGCAGCTGTTGGACCCACCTTGGGAGCAGCCATCCGGAAGACCAACTTCTCAATGTGGCCTTTTCCAGAGCTCTGGTCTGGAATGGATCTAATCACAAGCATGAAGTCATCCCGGCAGCCACCAAAGGTCAGCATTGAAGAGTAGGGGTACGTGACATGTACTTGCTGGGGGAAGGAGCCAGTTAGTTCTGGGGAAACTGTCCACCTTCCTCCTGAGATAGCAACCAGCATGCCCTGTCCCTTCTAGGCTTGGGCAGTCTTAACCAGGAAGGGAGAACTTGGGTGGTTGCAATTTGAAGAGCTACAGTTGAAAGTCTAAGCAGTATTCAGATGAGAGGACAGTGGATCTTGGGCAGGGTGTGGTAGAGGAACCATGGTCACTTAGCTCAGGCCTTTTGAGTTCCGAGAGTAGGGCACAGTTCAGGAAAAAGAGGGGTCAGGGAGCCAGCCCCCATCCGTCCATACCATAGTGCTGTGGTCCAGGATGCTCACACCATCCTCATTCACGGCAATCCACACCAAAGCATTCTCCTTGGGAGACAGCTGTGCAGGCTGGGGGAACAGGAAAAGCTCAGACATATCCACAGCTAGGGGTTCTGAGCCAAAAGAGCTTTCTGAGGAAGCAGGCACATGCAGCGATCTGCTAGGTAATTACTTCCAACCTTCTTCTTGTCTTGGAAAACATAAAACATAGTAAACAGACATGTGGCCTTGGGGCTCTGGCCACCTACTAACTATCCCCAGGTGGGAGGTGATCACTTCCTGGGAGTACCTATAGCCCATCCTGCCCCAGTACACTGGTTGGGAAGTTCTGTGCTGCAGAACAAGGGCCAGCCCTGGCTGCTCTGTCGTGGGCATGGGGAACAGGCTGTTTTCTCCTAGCCTTCAGAAACCGCCAGCATTCCACCCACAGTCTCTCCCACTGAAGTGCATGTTTCTGTCCAACCAATTTCCTAGGGATAATGAAAGAAAGAAGAAAGCAAGAATGCAGCATTACAGGCTTTAGGCCCTACCAGTGAGGAAGTGACTGTTTGGTGGGTAATTCCTGGAACAACTACTTCTCACTCCCAGGGCTGCTATATGGCATTGCAGATTTCCTCTCTCTCCTACCCAAAAGGCTGGGGAAAGAGGTGGGCATGTCAACTTCTTCAGAAACTTCCCCTAGCCTCCCAGACCAGGGGGATACCTGCTATATGCCTTTATAACACCCCTGTCCTTTTCCTTCATAGTCCTTGTGAGAGCTTGTAAAAAAAAATTACATATTTAGAGAAAGACAATATATATGATGATTTGCTTAATGTGTATCTCCCCCAGTAGATAGGGAGCTCCGTGAGGGCAAGGACCATGCCTCATTCACTCACCTCTTGTGACTCCAAACAACTAGCGCAATGCCCAAGACACAGCAGGAGCTCAACAGGTTTTTGGTGAATGAACGAGTGAATGTCCACTGTCTAATCTCTACCTTCAGTGAACAGCATCATGATCAAGCTTTAAAGACAGGGCACTCCTTGTGATCATGTATAACGTTCATGCACACCAGACACCCAGTGAAGAAAGTTCCAGCTGAAATAACTACTGGCGACCTGGCCTACATGCAGGTGAAATGAACCGTTGCCTGGGTAGTACAGGTCCACCGCGCCCATGCAAAGTCAGTACAAATGTATTTGTTCAAGTCATACTGGGCATCGTACTAGCTTTCAAACTTGTTTTTAAAATGAAAGCATTCTTGAGAGAGATCATATCCAGTCTGAACCGCTGTGTGTGAATTAGTTGATCCTATCTTTTTTTTTAAGGGTATCACTGAGAAAGAAGTCAAAAAAGGGAAAAGATGAGGGTCACCCAGAAATAACCCCGGTCCAAAAGCGATGATCCCAACTGCGCTCTGGACCACGGAAAGCGGAAGGCCGGGTGGGCGGAGGTGCGGTCCCGGGTGGTGGCTAGTGCAGACTGGACCGGCTTAAACACAACTAGATGGGGCAGCAGCTCCAGGAGGAACTGAGGGCCTTCTTGAGGCTACCGTCCCCACTCCTCCCACTGGAAACCACGAGCACTTACCTGGGCAGCAAAGAGCTTAGCACCAAAGAAAGGCCATTTCCGGGCCACTGTCAGGTAGATGCGGATGCACTCAGGCGGGGAGCAGCCTTGTAGTGCTGCCCACTTCGAGGTCAGCAGATCTATCAGGTGCCTGGTTTGGATGGATTGAGAGAAATGGTGCCAGGGATGTGCCAAAAAGTTCGCAATGCAACTCAGAGGCTTTCCCGGACTCTGCAGGCCCGTCCTCCCAACAGCAACTCCCCCGACCCTGCCTCCTACCTCAGCTGCTCAGGGGGTGCCCCGTGACTGTAGCGCCTTGGGTAGAACCTGTCTAGGACCTGCTGGAGGTGATGCTGAGCCTTGGCAGGAGATGTGCCTCCAGGGCCTGGCAGGATGGGCTTCTCCAAGTCCCCATATTCTACCTGTGTAGAAGCAAATGGAGGGACCAGTCTGAATCTGGAGGTGGGTGGGGCTGGGGTGGGACTGTTGGGAGGGTGAAATAAACCATCACATTATTCCTTTATTGGTGGGGTGTGAATGGATATGAAAAATACTTCTTGTGAACAGACCCTTAGGTCAAGTTTCATGGACCCAATAAAAACAACCTTAGAGTCCTACAGTGTTAAGACATTGTCTAGATCAACTTTCATTTTGCAGCTGAGGTTAAGTGCCTTATCCACAAGTTAATTAGTGGCTGACAAGGGAAAACCATGTGGAAATTCTGGCTTCTAATCTAAAAATAAGAGATACAGGATAGAAGATGCTATAGATCCTAGAGTATAGCAGAAGATTCCAGATATGGCCTTTGGAGTCGGACACTTGGCTCAAATCCCAGCTCTGCCATTACAGTTTTGTAACCCTGGTCAACCTACCTAAACTCTCTGAGCTTCGATTTCCTCATTTATTAAATGGGATGAGAACTAACTGGGGGAATACAAATAAAATGTGTTTAGTACAGGGTCCTCTATAGAGTATTCAATAAATGTTTATTGTAAGATCAACTCTTATTATCTCTCCTTCCTCTACAGCGTGTAGATCCAGACTCCTCATGGAGCCATGAAGGCATCCCAGATACCTTGGGGAGACAGCCTCCTAAAGGGAACAGGGAGAAAAACTCAAGTCTGAATGCATGTTCCTCCTCCTAATTCGTATACTGTTTGACAGTTACAAGTACAAATTTTATCACATATATTATGTGATATACATCATGTAAGTATCACACCTAGTACAAGCCTATGGGAGCAGGCAAGGAGGCATTTTTGTTTTCAGTATACAGAAAAGGAAATGAAAGCACAGACATGTTAAATGACTTGGCCACGATCTCACAGCAGGAAGGTGCTCGGACTGAAACCTAGGTTCTGCTGCATCCAGAGTTCTGCTATGTAGCCTGCATCTGCAATGAGGAACTCTGCCGGGTAAGGAGTCAGCTTCTCCCCATAGCCAGGCACAGCAAGGCTGCCCTCTCGTCAGGAACTACCAGATCTGCAGAATTTCCCATTTCAGGGTGCGTGGTGCCTTCCACCTGTGAGTCAAAGATGATGGCTAACCCTCTGGATTTCTGAACAGAACCTTACCTGGGCCATTAGGGCAGCCATCTCAAGGGCCAGCTCCTTGTTGACGGGAAACCTCCCTGCCACTATCTCTCCACTGGTTTGGGAGGCAAGCAGCAGCCGCTCTCGCTCTGTCTCCCCTTTGACTTGACTCCGGAAGTACAGCCTGCAGGAGGAGAGTGAGAAGCCGGAACTCAGCATGATGAGGCCGTCGCTACACCTGCTTATCTTGATTTCCAAAGAAACAAACTACTCTTATACCATTTGTGAGCCTATTTTCTATTGCCTCCAGGAAAATTTAACCAAGCATGACAGAGCAGACACAGGGCCATCAGATCTCATAGCAACAGTAGCATGTGGTTAATTCTGAATACACCATTACACTTGCTGGATTTGGTGAAGGCAGTCTGGTACCTGGAATTACAGCTTATTAAGGAATGGAATGAGTTAAGATTCCCAGAGACTAATAGATATTATTTGCCTGGAGACCTACCTGGAATGGAATTTTCTTACTCAAATTGATTAAACAGATGTCTACTTGTCTATTTCCTGGAATTGGTATAGGAGCCATTTATTCTTTAGCCTTAAATATCTAGTGCTCATACAAAATTTCACTCTCCTAATGCAACATGCAGCCATCCCATGAGGTTGGTCTGGTTTTTGGCAGGTGCTTGTGTGTGTGTGTGTGTGTGTGTGTGTGTGTGCACGCGTGTATGTGTGTGTAAACACAGTACAGGGACTGAGAGCCTGAGCTGCCTGGGGTCTCACAGAGGATCAGCAGAGCCAGCCTAGGCCCCCAGGTAATGACCACCATGCAGTGTTACATCTGTGGACCCCCTCCTGTCCGGGTCAGGCCGTCCAGTTGGGGAAGTGATGGACGGCACCCTGTGGCAGCCCTCATGCTTGGCCCACCCTCAGGCAGTGCCCAGGACCTGTTCTTGTACATCAGCTTCACGACACGTGTGCCGCCCTCAGACTTTCCAGAATGCAGCTCCTTCAGGGCTTGTTCCCACTTGGAGAGGGCATCGCAGATCTTAAACAGGCAAAAGAAGAAAGTCAGACAAGCCTGCGCTAAGGGGAACAAGGTCCAGCCAAAGCTGGACTCGGGCAGAGCAGCAGGGTACAGGGCAAAGTTGAGCGATGGTCCTCCATCAGGAGGCTAACCTGTAGGGCCTCATGCTCCCGGGACTTCCTAGACAGACAGACAGCTGTAGGCCTGGGCATGGTGTGAGCAGCAAAGCTCAGAGCACTGCCCCCACTGGCCTTACCATCTGAGGGGGCCTCCCAAGAGGCTAGGCAGCTCCACTTCCATTCCACTGACCACTATTCTCCTCTTCAACAAATATACCCAGAGGCTTACTATGGAACAAAGCCTTACAGACACCTGGACATTTATAAAGAACATATGTGGCAAAGTTTGCCCAGGCAATGGTAAAAGACTGTAGAGCTTTTGCCCTGTTGCTGTAATGCACACTCATATCACCAAGTGCTACAGCACATTCCCACACATGCTTAACACCCCCCATGGCTCTACTCTCGAGCCACAATACAAGACAGGGCTTAATCTCATTCAGGGCCTTTACCTGCAGAGGTACTACAAGGATCTAGCTCCTTCAAATGTGGGCGAACCTATAAGCACAGCACAGGCCGAGCAGACAAGTAAGAGGGCCTGTGTATAACATGGCATCCTGTAGACCTACGCATACAGTCGCCTCCTATGCATGTATATATGTAACAGGCAGCGGGCTCGGATGGAGCTGCTGCTGAGAAGTGCCTCCTTGTCTTTCCTACACTGAGCTGAGAAGCAGCTTTTCCCCTGGATGCTCCACGGCCATGAGGGAGGGAGAGACATGGAGATCTCTCCAGAGACAGGGCACAAACAACTTTTCTCTGCCTACACAGCTACATTTTAGGATGGCACCGAAATGCTGGCCCAGCAGCCCAAACAGGCCATGGGCCAGGCACCCTCCAGATAGGCTGCTTCCCCATCACCAAAATCCCAAGGCCTGCAGGTGGCTCAGGAGGGGCTCAGCTGGCTTAATGGGGAGGCAATCACCTTGATGCTGCCCTGCAGGCAGTGTTCCAGGTCCCTGCCAGAAGGATCATCTGTGAATAGGGCAAAGCCAGAGCGGGCTGGCTTTCTCATGCCTGTCTCCTGGTTCAGCCGCTGGAGAAACTCATCTACTGTGGAGGAGCCGTCGAAACCGACCACCTACAAGGGAGAGGCGTTAGTCTCAGAGAGAACTTTGTGAGAGGAGCTCACTAGGGCTAGTGAACAGGTCTTGAGTCTGGAACATGGAAAGGCTTGGCTGAAAGGCACAAGGGCAGATGCAAAGGGCAAAGGAAGTTCATTTCCGTGTTCACATGCAGAGGGTGAGCGCTAAAGGGATGAGCCTGCCACTGTAAACTGCAGTCAGACTTTTGCTCTATCCTCCTTTACAGTTTCTCTTTTGGAAGCCTTTGCTCGAGCCACTTTCTTGGTCAATGTTTCAGCCTCCTTATTCATGCAGTGGGTTCCAGAAACCTACTTCCCAGGCACCACACACTGAAGCACTCTTGTGATTCAAGCTCCTTTCTCCTTCCACACTGGCACCAACAGCCCCACTCCACCCCCAAACCCCAGGCCCGTCCTCCTGCTGATTTGCCTGTTAAGAATCCACCAAGCCAGGGGAGGCTTAACACCCACCTGACCCGAAGGTTTATTCCTCTGGGTCAGTGATAATGTGGAGACTCGGGACAGGGAGCCTATGCAGCCTCCTCACCTGGTAAGTCCCATTGGCGAAGTGCACGGGGATGCTGAAGGGCAGGGAGTGGTGGAATGGGTTACGCAGCAAGATGGACACCACTTCCATGCGTGATGGCCTGGCTTCCCGCTCCCCCGTCTGCAGGGTCCGCTCCACTGCCCGCTGGCAGTAGGTGGCATACTGGCCAGTTTCATTTCTAAAAAGACAGGCAAAGGAAGAAGGGACTACCAGGTAACCGACCCACCCTGCCACCCTGGCTTCCCACTCAGACCTAGCCAGGGCCACATCTGCAGCTGGGAAGGATACGAAAAAAGCCCCGAAGACTCCAGATTGGGGTGTTAATCTGTCATTCATGGCCTATAAGCTGCAGGTGGCTGGCATAGATACTTTTCTCCAGACACCAGAAAAACATGGCAATGGAGAATAAAAATTTGGGGATGGTTTGGGGGCACTGGAGAGCCCCCACAAAACATCTGTGCATAGCTGGACTGGCATACGGGGACGCTCAGGCAGGCCTAGATCTCCAGGTGCCCATCCGGATGTATAGTGACAGGTGAAATCTCCGCGATCACCTAGCAGATCTGGGAGAGCGGGGGCGAGCTGACCCACCCTGGACCCGCCTGCATTGGTCTCCATCACACCACGGTCGGTTTGTCAGGGGCACAGGAAGCAATGCTCACTCACCTGGGGTCTGCGTGGCGCTGGAGCTGCTGCTTGATGTACCAGAGGAAGTGGTGCTGAGGCAGGAAAAGAGGGGCACACAGAGCCAGGAGCTGCCAGCACTGCCAGGGGAACAGGCGGCGTGGGGTGAGTGCCGGGTCTGCAGCCCCAGGGCCCTGAGCCCCGAGTTGCAGAGCCTTCACCACTCTCTCCAAGCTTCTGTGGGCCCCATGATGGGCTGACGTGGTCTGGTCTGGTCCAGAAGAGCAATCACACATTCTGACTGTGCGCAGACATCCAGAAGGGGCGCAGAGGAGGCAGCTTTGATCACTGAGGCTGCCCAGGGGCCACTAGCCTCAGCGTGCACCTGCCTAGGCACCTCCTTCCCTTTCCCACCTCCTGCGCAGCCCTGGCCAATGGCTCCCGCCAGCAGTTCCACCCTGGGGATGCCCACCTGCATGAGCGAGTACTTCTGAGGTGGGCGACAGCTGGTCTGCTTCATGAGCTGGCAGTAGATCTCGCTCTGCAGCTCAGGGTGAGCCAGGCAGACCTGCAGTGCCGTCTGGGCCAGCGACACATGGTAGTCCACTGAGGCAGCTTCCACAGGCACGTTGATGAAGAGCTGGCAGGACTGGTAGGGAAATGATGGTCGCCACAGGCACATCCCCAGCCCTTTGATTAGCATCCTCTGTGACTGTGAACAGACTGGACTGTCCCCCCAGGGCTCAAGAGAGGCTGCAGCTCACTGCACACAGCCCTTTCTAAGGGGGGGGTCAGTGTCACTGCTCAGAGCATCATGCCTGCTGAGAGGGCCACTCTGAGATGGAATCTTTCCTTCTCTAAATGTTTCTATTATGTAAGCAAGACATATTTATTTTTTAAAAAGATAGACTATCCAGACAGGCACGAAGAACATCATAGAGCAGAATCTCTCAGGTCCTGCTATTCACCACAGGAGGAGGGAGCTCCTCAATGGGGTTTTCACAGGTGCTTTGTGAATAAAGTCCCAGAGCTTTCAGCCTCCCGGACAAAAATGACATGGTGGGGACCCTGTAGGACTTTCTCTGCCTCTTCAGATCCCTCTGTGGGCTACCGCCTAAGTGCACGGGTCTGGTCCACCTGAGTATCACCATGGGGTGCAGAACTCCGGGCAGAGCCTGGGCATGTGGTGAGGGCACCACCAGCCTTGGGCTCCACTCTCACTTTACCTTGAAGAGCTTCAGAGCCTCCGTCTGCAGCGCCTCAGAGGGCAGGGTGGTGAGTGAGGCGTACAGCCCGTCTTCACTGTAGCACAGCACGGGGTGCCTCCAGAGAGGGGAATCTGCCCAAGCACAGCGCCAGAGGGCAGGGGCAGCCAGTTACCCCCAGTAGGGGAGCTCACGTCCCGCCCCCACCGCCACTTTGGTTTGTGGGGAAGACAGGGGTTTATCTGCCTGCGACACATGGGTTGTGTGAGGTTTATGTTTACAGAGTGAGGCGTGTGCAGTTGTGTGCTGCCCTCAGAGCGTCACAAGCCCGGCTTACCCTGCCGCTTGGCTCATGGGCTGCAAGGGTGTGTGTGTGTGAGGTTGCGGGCGCTTGAGTGTAAGTGTGTGTGCAGGGGAGGCGCCCTCCCTGCAGTGTCAGGTCTAGATAGAGGGGTGTGGGTCAGCCTGATCATGAACAGGCCTCAGAGCAGCAGTGAAGGGGTGGGCAGTGTGTGCCCTCAGGTCCTCAGCACCCTGAGACTTGCTAGCTAAATAAAGACCCCAAATGTCTCAAGCTTAGGTTTCATTTATAGATTAACAAACTCTAACTACAGATGAACCAGCAAACTTCTTTCCTCAACCCTCTGTCCAGCCAGCAGAGCTACAGTGAACCAAGTAAAACATTGACCCAGGTCACTGGAAAGTCGGCTTCCTAGATGAACTCCCCGGGTACAGAGTGGTCACCTCAGTATCTTCACCAGACACAGGGGCCCTGGAGCATGGGACAGAAATGGCCTTCTGTGGCTTGGATGCCTTTAAGACAGCTTCACAGTAAAGTAGTGTTTTCTTTGGGTTCTTGACCAACAATTCACAGCCGCCACCCTCCCTCCCGGGCAGCAGTGGCCACCCTTGCCTTACCTGGGCCTCCCTCGCCATCCATCAGTTTTGCGATGAGCTGCTCATAGGTAGTGCCCACCTTGGCACTGCTGCCGCCTGCCACCACTGTGAGGTGGTAAAGCCAGGTATCCTGGAAGGGGACGGAGAGCAAGCTGATGGGGCTGGGTGGGAAGAGGAAGGGAAGCCAGCCGATGGGGCTGGGTGGGAAGAGGAAGGGAAGCCAGCCGATGGGGCTGGGTGGGAAGAGGAAGGGAAGCCAGCCGATGGGGCTGGGTGGGAAGAGGAAGGGAAGCCAGCCGATGGGGCTGGGTGGGAAGAGGAAGGGAAGCCAGCCGATGGGGCTGGGTGGGAAGAGGAAGGGAAGCCAGCCGATGGGGCTGGGTGGGAAGAGGAAGGGAAGCCAGCCGATGGGGCTGGGTGGGAAGAGGAAGGGAAGCCAGCTGATGGGGCTGGGTGGGAAGAGCGGAGCCAAGAGTTCCACGAGGCTCCCTTGAAGGCACCAAGCCCGGTGAGATTCAGTGCATGCGGCTGGCACAGTCTAGGCCAGCAGTCTCTAAGAGGAAAGACTAGGGGGTCAGGTGAACATGAACCCAGGTTTCTAAGCTTGGGTTTCTACCTCATGGCCCCAGTGAAGAGATGTTAGTCACTGGAAGCAAATTCAGTACAAGGAATATTCATATTGGGAATCAATTGGGAATCAGTCAGTTGCCAAAATGTCCAGGAGAGAAATAAACTTGCATTTTGAGAAGCTTGTGGAAGGAAAGAAGGGAAAATGAGGGTCATTTCACCCAAAATGAGGGTGCAAGCTTGGCCACAGAAGCTCAGCCCTCTTACCTTTTCATGCTTGGTGCCAATGAGGAGGTAGGTGGGGCTGTGCTCTGGGGGATGGATCACCAGGGTGCAGTGGGAGGAAAGCAACCGCCCAGTTCCTCCAGCCTCATAGTCCTCGTCTGAGTCACAGGATCGATCTACTTCACCTATGTGTGCGTCCCGCACAGGCAGATGGCCCAGGGGTCGCTGTGGACATGAGCCTTCCATGAATGGGAGAGCCAGTGGGGAACAGAGGAGTCTCCTTCCTCTGCACCTTTAGGCTGTGTTGGGTTGGAAATCAAAAACGTGAACAGATGACAGGATAAGGAGAGGAGACTATGCTCCCTGGCTGAGGCCTCCTTGGAGAAGCACAGATAGACTGCACAAGGAGAATGGGAGGGCCCAGCACACTGGTCATACACTCTAGAAAGAGCCAGACACCTGGCTTTGTACTTGTTGTGGGGTTAGGTGGGATACAGGGTAAAGCTGGGGCCTTCCATCAGGACACAGAGTCACAGGGATGTGACCAGGAGGAATGAGAGAGTGGGTTGCTGCCAGGAAGTACCTTGTCCTCATGGCTTCGATAATAGTAGAAGGTTCTCCCAACAAGAGCACACCAGACCAGCTTGGAGTGGCCATGCTTTACCTGTTAAGACAGAAATGAACCAGCATTATTAGAACCAGGTGACCCCAGAAGTAAATCCAGGGCTGAAAAAGAGAAGCCACAGGAAGGCAGATCTCAAAGTCCCTGGTCAAACTCAGGTCCTTAGTGGAGCTGCCACACAGACTCCCTACTAACGGAACCAGCCCTTTCACAGCAAGGGTCCATGGTGTGCACCATGTGACCCCCCAATCCATCCTTGTACAACCTGCCATTATAAGATTAACCAGGCATTCGGATGTCCTGCCCTAGGAATATAAACATGGGAAGAACTTGCTAGGCAGAAGAAGCTAGAGTAAGGATGCAGAGGGAGGAAGGGCCGGGTAGGCTGAAGCCCTTGGGCATGTGGGAATTACAGGGGGACAAGTGCTCCCAGACATGAACACAGGTGGAACGTGGAAGCCGAGGCAGAGAGTGAGCCCACAGCACCAAGCTCGCTCATACACGTGGCTTTGCTTCCTGATGACACTCTGGCCTAGCTAATGTGCTTCCTGGCTAGCTTCCCTTAACAAGTGCATCTCTGCTCTTGCAACCAGAAGAGCCCTCACTTAAACGCCTTTAGGAGAGGCTGGGGTAGTATGTACATCTTTGAATGGCCGCACCTACCTCGCCTGGGTCTCAGCTTCACACCATTCACCCTGAAGCGTGGTGGGTATGGGTGGGGGAGGTGGGCGACTGCTAATGACTTCAGAAAGAGTGCAAGACATTCCTTTTTGTTTAGAGAACAGCCATTGTTCTAAGAACACTGATCCCCATTTCCAGAGGATCATTCACCATCACCTTGCATGGTCAGACCATACTTGAGACCAACCACCTAACGGCTGTGTGGAAATTCCTGAAGAAAGGAGCCGTGGAAGGAGAGGACAGCATTCCCACTTCTGACTCCCCGCCATCCTCCCCGCCGGGCCCTCGGGTACCTTGGTGAGCCAGCCCTTCACGGTGGGCTTGGTGCCGCCCTGGGGCAGGGCTGGAGGCCCAACGGCCTGGACCTTCAGCAGGCTCTGCAGCGCTCGGACCCACTCCTCCAGCAGGCTGGGGGAGTCAGCCGTCAGGTAATAGGTTTTCTTCTCAGAGATGAGCTGCAGGGGAATCAGGGATTGGGGGCAGGGGACAGGGAGACAAGGGCATAGAATAGCAGGGGCCTGGCTCTGCAGTGGCACAGGTCCCTAAAACCCCTGGGCCCGCCTTCCCCTGACCCTGGCTCCCTCTACCTCCTTCTCCTGCTCTCTTTGCTCTCCTACCTTCACCCCATCCCCCAAGCTGTCTCCTCTTTCCTTGTGCTCACAGATTAGGATCGTATCCAAATGCTGACGTCACATCTTTCACACAAGCTCATTCTGCCCCATCTTTGCTTCCACCACAGTCACATCCAAACCCAGCACCCCTCTGCCTGCAACACCAGTGCAGGAGCGTGCTCACCTGGAATGTCTGTGCTCCCTCCCCTCGAACAATTTGGCAGTGGGAGTTCAGTTCCACTTGACCTTGAGGTTTCCGGATGACATCGCTCTGTAAGAAAGGAGTCAGGAGGAAAGAGGTTGGTGCCTCCCAGGAAACATCATTTCCCCTCAGGCCTTACTTCAGGTCACAGGCAAAGGGGAAACTGATCCCCAGCTTCCCTGGGTTCTGGGATGATGGGTAACGTGTTCTGGATCCTGCTTCTAGCTACATGGAGCAATGATTAGAGTTATGCGTCCTTCTGACCCAACCTCAAAAAGGATAGATTGAGCCTTTAAAATGAGTGAGAAGCCATCAGGCCATTACTGAGCTATAAAGCCTTTAAACTCTTTTTACTACATCCTTTATAGCAAGGATGAAAATCTGGTAAGTGGCACATATATCACATTACCCTTTCCAGAGCCACTGCAGACATTGCTAATCTGTCAGAGCAGGCCTGCCCATTGAGTGATCCAGGGCCAGAATCCTTAAGGCGGTGTTTGAGACAGCCATCACCAATCATCAGAGCTGTGCAAGAGAAAAGGCCTTCTGCCTTCTTCAGAACACTGGCAGTAGCTCCCCAGGGGGACTAAGGCCCAACATCCAAGACTCCCTGATTCCCAACAGTCTAGGAAGGAGGTGGAGGAGATAATAGGCTTGCCTATGAGAACAGTCCGGGTGATGTGAGGCAGCCTGGCAACAGTTCTTTTACAGGACCAGGCGTAATAAGAGATCAGCTTCTGAAGGAAGACAGACTCACAGAGCTGCCTTTGACTGCTCTGCTTCCATTTTTTTTTTCACTTAAAAATGAAACTCTGCTTAATTTTACTCTGAGAACCAGTGACCAGCCTCATGGTCCCATGAGTGGATCAGAGTCTTAGGTGCCTCTCCCCTCCTGCCAGACCTTTGCCTCTGGCCATCGGCCACACTGCCCCCCTTCTAGCTCCTCTCACACAGTTCTGGGTCTGGGGTGGGGTCCTTTCGACTACTATCCTGGGGGAGGAGGGTCTCACCGGGGATTTGTAGTACATAATCTGTCCCTGTCTCAGGACAAACCAGCGCCTCTTCCACGTCTTTACCCGGCTTCCCATTTTCAGCAGGTAGCCCGACTTCTCCAGTGACTCCTGAGGGGTGGGAGGGTGTAGGGGGGAGAGGGGAGGGCAGAAAGGGGGAATCACTTGGGGCTTCTGGACAATACACAGGCCAAAGTGGCTTAGTTGAGACATTGTTTTGCCATCAATTAAAAACAAAATTATTAAGTACCTACTATGTGTATTTTTAAGGCACTGTGCCCTGCTAAGGGCTCAGAAAGGACGAGCATAGAGCATGGGTGGTTCTGCAGGGGAAGGTCCTGCTGGCTGGGGAAGACTTTGCCAGCCATGAGAAGACAGCAGGCCAGGGGCAATAGGAGGGAGAGGCTGGCCAGGAGGGCTTCAGGAAGAGCCAGATCTGAACCAGCCTTGGAAGGAAATGTCAGCTTCCCTTCAAAGCTGAGCTGAGAGGAAAAAGAAGGCCATTCCAGGCATCAGGGAAGCGAGACAGAGGTTTGGGGACGAGTGAGCTCATCAGCCAGGCTGGGGTGGAGGGTCCGTGAGGCAGGGGGATGAAGGCTGGGCAGCACAGTGGTGTGGAGCGAGGGCTGGGGAATGAGGTTTGGCTTTACTGCTGGCTGTGTGGGAAAGCAGGCCTCTGATCCTCAGGCTTCTCATCCATAAAATGGGGAAATAATCCCAAAAGGATTGTGAGGACAAATGAGACAGTGCATGAAAAGCACTGAGCATGGTGCCTGGCACATTCCAAGAACTCAATAAACTCCAGAGTCAGCAGGGAGCTAAAATGGGGTGACATACGTGAGCTTCTGTAGTCCAGCAGGCTTAGTGGGCTCTCTGACCGGCCAGTCCTGGTTTGATGAGGAGCTTGCTAGGCTCCCTGTCTTCCTCATAGGGTCTGTGAGTAACTCACATTCCCTAGCCCACTCCCCATGGCCTCACATCCATGACATCCCCCAGCCCCCTTCCTTCCCTTCAACAATCCCAGGGACCTCTCATCTCACATGCAAGCTGCCTATGTCTTGTGCTGGGGGTCCCAGGCAGGCAGCCTCTGCTGCAGGTCTGCCCCCACCCTGCCTTGCCTCAGCCCCGGGGTTGGGGCCTGCTCCCAGCTCACCCCGCCCGGGCCCAGCCCATCAGTGGAGTAGGACGAGGTGCGCTGTAGTTTGTGCTCAGGTTCTGAGTAGTCACTGTCCAGTGAGCAGGCATCTGGGGGGATGGCGTAGTCACCCTCGGAGCTCAGCGAGGACATGGAGACACCTGGCCAAGGGAGGAGCAGTCACGGCCCAGGTCCCACACCTCCCTCACCTCACACATCCCGGGAGTGGCAGAGCCTTCCACCTGGAATCCCCACGGACACAGGTCAAGCAGAGACCCTTGTGTATGACTGCCAGGGGAAGGGACAAGGCGCCTCCTGCCCTGCACCTCTTCTGCTTCCCAACTCCATACCTCTCTTGATGGCCCGGGGGCTGCCCACTCCACTGGTCTTCCTGGACTCGGCGCAGGGGACTGAAGTTCGGAAACTCGCCTGAGAGCTGCAGTCATCATCTGACCCCGAGGACTCGTCCACAAAGGGCACAGCGCTGATCTGCGTGGCTCTCTGCAAGACAGACCCCCCACTGCAGCTCAGGTTGCAAAACAAGGCCGATCCCATCTACACTTGCACTCAGGCTCCAGGGGCCCAGCGTATGGCCGATACAGCCTGTCTGGGGCACACGGATGCCATCATTCAACTGGAGCACCCAACAGCCCGCAGGCCCTTCCTGTCCTCACCTCCATGCTTCTCCTTGGGCCTCCCTCCCCCACACATCATTTTCTGTGGTCCCCAAAGGAGCTGCCCGCTCCATCCAGGCTGAACACCTGGCCCCTGTGACCCTTGCTCCCTGCCACTAGAGGGCCAGAAAGCCATACAAAGGGCCAAGCGCGAAACAGGAGCTTTAAAAATGTGTGGGGAGAATGAAACGAGATCGTGTCAATTGGCAAACATTTAAAAAGACTGATTATCTCAATGTCGGTGAAATTTGGGGAAAAGGATACTTTGTAGTATAATAAAGCCTTTTTAGAAGGAATTTGGCACAACCTGTCAAAATTTAAAACACACATACCATTTGCCCATAAATTCCACTTCCAGAACTCTCCCCTACGGAAATACATATACATAAGTGCACAGAGGTATCTGCACAATGACGTTCATCACAACATTGATTTTAGAGAAAAACAGCAACATGACCCAGAGTCATTCAGTGGAGACATGACCTAAATAAACTGTCAATGAGTAGTCGTGGGGCATCTATACCAAGGGGTACATGACAGCCCTAAAAAAAGGAAGCAGAGCTGTGTGTGATGCATGACAGGAAGACCCGACATGTGGTTGGGTGAACACACAGTTCAGAATGACATGGTAATGTGATCCCGTGTGTGTGCGTGTGCACATGAACGCACATGTGACCGCGACAGAGGCAGAGCATCTGTAAGTGCATTTGTAAATGCATCAGAGGGCCTTACAGAATAAACACCACACCATTCATGACGGTTGCCTCTGCAGTTAGGAATTAGGAAACAGCAACATGAGAGCAAATTTCACTTCTGGCTTTTTATTCTTCTATAAAAAGTTTTACAAAGTATTACTGTTTGTAATGATCTCAAAGGCCAATAACAAAAAGGGACAAAAACGTGTACGAGAACATCATGGTGCAGTTATATCTGAATTTTGTTAAACAACATATAGAGATGTTATGGGAGTATATGTTGGAACACGTGTAAAGAATTCTGGAAGGTGCCCTTCTGCCCTCTGGACAGATGTGGACAGACGTGGAGGAGAGGTGGGACAGACAGAGATTTAACCTCTAGCTTTTTACTGTGCCACAATCATATGGATTCAAAATTTTCAAATGTAGAATTTTTCTAATAAAAATCTAATAAAGATAAGCAATAAAAATAAAATTATATATGGGGGTGCTGAGTCATGTGTCTGCAGAAGCCTGACCCTAGAGCCCCACTCCAGCCATTGCATGGACAAGGGGCCCCTCCGGAAAGGGACACCCTCTCCTTGGACAGCAACTTCTTACCCCCTTCAGAGCTGTGTAGACAGGCACGGTGACATTCTTGTAGACAAGGCCAGAGAAAGGCCCAGGGGACACAAGGGCAGGAGGGCTCGAAGCTGGAGGCGGTAGGGAAGAGGGGTGAGATTAACTCGGGTGACATAGAGCAGTAAGGGGTGGGGGGGTGGAGACCTGGGCAAAGCGAGGACACCTGTGCAGACAGCACTCCCAGAAAGAGCACTCTGGGAGACAGGCCACGGGATGCGGCCGAGGCCTTCCTAAGTTCCACTCTTGCCAAGGTGAGTTACAAATCATGCAGCTATGGGGCTCTCACATCACTGACGGGGCTCTGTGGCTGGCTGGTGACTCAGGAGCCAGTGGGTGAGGATACAGCTCCTTCAGGGGCTCCTTCAGGGGCTCTTCCCACCCACAGCCCTTGCAGGGAAGAAGGGAACCTGGTGCAGGTAGAAGGTGGGGCTGGAGGACACTGCCTCTAAAGTCGCTTGTAGCTCTGTAACCGGCCACCACTCTGCATCCACTCCCAGCTGGCAGGTGATGAGCTGCACCTGCACAGCTCCTTTTCTCCGCAAGGTAGGCCTGGCTGTGTGAGCTCACCTGAACCTCGCCTGGTAGGGGCATGAATTGTGTGCCAAGTGCCCCTGGCCCTGGGTGCTGCTCAGTTTCCCCCCCCACACCCCCACCCCGCCCAATGTGGACAGCTCACTTGGGACTCACCGCAGCACATGGCATTACTTCTGGGAGACACGTCCGAGAGCCGCATTCCTGCCGTGGCCACAGCATAGATCCGACTCTCCTGGAAAGGGAGGTCCCAGAAAGGTCAGGGTGCAGCCCTGTGCCCATGCCAGTCCCTCCTGGGCGTGGAGGAAAAGCATGCTTTGGAAGCAGGCAGGCCTGGTCCACATGCAGGCTTAGCCAGTTACTGGCGGGGGAACCTTGGGCAACTCACACCATCTCTGAGCCTCATTTTTCTCAGCTCTAAAATGGGGGTAATAATGCTCACCTTTAAGGGTGTTGTGAAAATCAATGCAATTATTGATGTAAACATCTAACAGCTGGACTATAATCACTGCCCAACAGATGTTCGGTCCCCCGCTTGCCTCCAAGCTACCCTTAGGGCAAAGTTCTGGAGGAGAAGGGTCACTGACCTGTTTCTCTGAATTGTACCCATTTCAGAGGCTTGGGTCTCAGGCTCCCACATCTAGAAGTTGGGGTGGTGACAATGAGAAATTCAGAGCTCCATGGTGATGGCATGCCCTTGGTAAGCCAGTTGTGTGGAAGCTGGGACACATTTTTTTTTTCTACAGTAATAACAGTACATCACGGGCTTCAGCTCAGCCTACAAAGCCTGTCCAGCTCAGTCAGGCCCCAGAACCCTGCTGCAGAAGACACACTGACGGGGAGCCATCACCCTCAATTCTTGCTCTCTCCTCGGGATCCCTGGGTCTGAAGCAGACCCACAGGCCCAGAGACCTTTTCTGATGGTTTCGATTTCCCAAACAACCCATGAGGCTTTTCCGTATCTCTTTTTTCCATTCAAGGTACAGGGAAAAACAAAGGCCCCCTCAGGTGACACGTGAGTCACAAGGACTAGGGAAGGTCGTCGGGGCTGGGGCTGGAAGGAAGGTGGGATGCTTTTGGGGAGCTCCCTAGAGGGGCAACAGCTCTGGGGCACCCGGGGGAGGGCGTGGGGGTGGCGAGTCCTGGGATGAGGTTCTTAGGTAAGTGGAGTGAGACAAGTAAGAGATGAGGCAGTGGGGAGGACAGGGCGCTCCTGAGCTGATGTAAGGCAGATAAATTCGGTCCAAATAGTAAAATTAGGCATAAAGAAAATTATTCCTGACAGTAGTCATTGTGGAATTCAGCCAACTTCACAGAGGAAATGAAAGTGAAGCTTGAGAGCTTTAGGCTAAACAGAGGTAGGAGTGCTTTATGAAAGGCGATATATCTAATGCCCAACTCACAAGGTTATTTTGAGGATCAACAGAAAAAGGGCTCTGCAAACTCTAAACTGGCTAATAAGCCGATCTGCCTCCCTCCAACTGAGGAACACCTTTCTCTCAGCTGTCACCCGTGACTTTCCCCAAAGGTGACTGCCCAGTGGGTCCCACCTGGCAGACAGCTTGGGCTCTCTGTGGGTTTAAATTCCAATCCTGGCACTTACTACCGGTGTGATCTTGGGCAAGTGGCTTCGTGTAAGTCTCTACATCAGTACAGAATTATAAGACAGTGTAGCTGCATCACAGGACTGTTGTGTCTCTTAGATGAGGTAATCCTCACAGAGGACTTAGCACAATGCCTGGCCTAATTAAGTGAGCCTCCAATGAGCTCTGACAACTGCAGTGCTGCCACTTTCGGCCACATGCTATGGAATCCTCATTTCTCTTTTATTTTTTAATCTTTTTTATAACTTAAGTACATGTCTCAGTATATCCAGTCTCTTCCTCTGTGGCTATCAGATCTGAAAGGCACATGGATGCATGTCTCAGTTCCGATCCCCTGCACTCTGCACTAGCCCCTCTCTGAGTTCTAAGGAGCAGTTAGCAGGTGCAAAACAAAGGCTCAGAAACTCAAGGCATGCCAAATTCTGTGTTATTTGCAAGATTAAGATTCCCAGGTGTCCCGCGGGAGAGATTCTGCATCTCTATTCAACCTTTCCTCTGCGCCAATTTTGTATCTCTATGAGAACTACGTCATCCATTGTCTTCTTACGCAGATGTCGCCTGTAATAATAGCCTCACGATGATGTACATTTTTCTTTATTTAAATCTGGTCCATCTTTCCAACATGGATTTCTAGCCTGGACTTTCATCCACCCTGAACCAGACCTATGGAATGCTGCAAGGGAATTTCAAAGTGAGTGAACATCCACCGAAACTTTTCAGAACCTCGTTCCTGGATCTCTTATTTCTGAGTTCTGCCTGCTGTTGAGACACAGTTCCAGATAAGACATTTTTTTACTCACGTAGATGAATATTTCCCACTAGGCAGGACCACCCTCAGCCTCCTTTTCAAATTAGTGCATCATATTTTTCTCTCCCAGATGGAATCAGTAGCCTCAGGAGAGAATGAATTCTCATCCCTAAAGGCATATACAAACACAGTCATCTTCAGATACGTAAGATGGAACAAACTTACATGGGAATTCTTATATATTTCTAGAGATACACTTTCTCTCTCCCTATCCATTCATTCATCCATCAACCAACACTACTCTGCCAGAAGTAAGAGAGGACAGAGTTTTGGAGAAAACTAACCGGCAGGAATATTGAGTTCAAAAGCAGTTACTGGTAAAATATGCTGCTTAAGACAAAAATGAAAGCCATGGGTTGAAGAGAACATGTACTTTCTTTAGCTTCAATTTTATGCGGTTCAATTGCTCATAAAACAGAAAAGCTGATAATGTAAATCTCAATTTTCTTTTCTATCTTCTAAAGAACATAGCCCAGAGGGATCATAAAAATTAGGAGTCATAAAATCATAGATCCTATAAGTTGAAAGGATCTTGAGGATGACCTAGTTAATGTGCAGAAGTAGAACACTTAGTTTCTCAGCATGCTGCAAATTTTTCTAATATGATGTTTTGGAATTATTTAGAATGGGAGGTTGGAGTTTTGTGGACATCTGCATGTTTGTCTCATTTTTAAAAACTCATTTCTCCTGTCTCCCCTGAGTTACTCTTTTTCTTCCTCCATGACAGATAATTGCATGAGGGGCAACCCCCTTCATCTGAGGGCAAGGCTTTCTGTTGAATGTTATCAACCTCCCTCTTTTCAAAGCATCAAGGAAGGCTTTCCTCTTAAAGAGCGCCGAAATTTTTGATGATTAGTTAGATGCAGTGGCAGCTGTAATTGGGGGTCTTCTTTGGGACTGCCTGGTACATGCGAGGCCAACGAACAGGGTACTTGAGGGTTTGCAGGGGGGAGGGCAACCAAGAGGGACAGGTGCCCGTTGATGGAGGAGAGAATTGCCGAAGAAGAGCCAGTCAACGGCCACCCGACAAATCCTATTCCCAATCTTCAGTTAAATCGAAACCAGTTGTGCCACACTGAGAACTATAACCAATTATCTGGTTCTTTACAAGGGTAGGCAGAGGAGCCTTCAGGCCCCATTCTGATGTTCTTGTCTGAAGGGGGACCCTATGGAAAT
Source organism: Smutsia gigantea (assembly GCA_032199065.1). NCBI lineage: Eukaryota > Metazoa > Chordata > Mammalia > Pholidota > Manidae > Smutsia > Smutsia gigantea. The sequence continues at coordinate 22,632 of JAVSCE010003988.1, read as the reverse complement.
CATAAATCAACAAATTTCATGGTTAAAAATATCTGATTTCATGCCTACTTATATTTATGTAAATGTCATATTGAAACTATGAAGTATGTGCTATAGCTGGGACACCCAGAGGCTCCCCTTAAAATTCTCCTTTATGCTCTTGGCTCCTTCATGATTTCTCAGGCTGCTTGAATCACAGCCATGGGAAAACATTGCTCAAAAATTCTGTAGGAATTTTTTACTTCATATTGCAGATTTGACTATTTTAAAATCAACCTCAGTACTGCTCACTTTGTGACACTATGACAGGAGGCCAAGTAGGCTGCTCCTTAGCCTTCTCCTAAGAGAAGTCTGAGCTTTCCCAGGCCCTGACGTACAACAGGGATGATCCAGTTAAAGTGATTTTCTTTAGCCAACAAAATTTCTCTAGCCCAAGGACTCTCAAAAGGCCTCTCTCGTGAGTCAAAAGGCTCCATGGGATTTCTTACATACCTTGATGAATATCCAGAATATTCTGGCCTATTTCTTTCACCACCTGGTATTTGCTATTTTCTTTATGGCCTTCCAGACACTATCTGTCTCCTAGTGAAATCCACACCCAGTGAAACTCACCCCGTTGGATTCTGAGGTCCCAGAGCACTCTGGTGATGAACTGTCTCCATCTTTCGTGTTGTTGGTAGGCGCTATTTTGTTCTGCTCCCATATCACCACTATGAACAGGGGACTAACCTTACTGTTACCACATACTCTACTAGTAACACAAGATAGAGCTTTTGGATCCATTTCTTGTAGAGTCTTACACTTTTTACAGGGCAGGAATGGAAGTCAGTCAGTTTTGTGTGTCCCGCAACATCTAATTGTTCCTTCTCTCCAAAAGTCCGTCATTAGACCTCTCTCTCTTCAGGTTAAGAATCTTCCTTTTCAGGAATGCTGCTGGGGAGATTAGGAGGTGGCTTTTTCCCCTGTGGCCTTAAAATAGCTTCTGGGCAGGGGCACACGAATCTTTCTTAGGAGGCAGGCTTGTAGATCAGTATTACAGATTAGCTCCAGGCATACCCAGATCCACCTGGACAGACTAAAATAAGGAGGGTTGGAACTTGGGGAACTCTACTGGCTTCCTGTTTGAGTTCTGCCATCCCAACAAGTGTTCACAGGCATGGCTGATGATTTGGGAATTAAAAAAAAAATTAATTTGAATGTCTTTCAATTACATTATAATTTTCTGGGGGGAATCCTGCTAATTTGCCACAGACCCAACTTTTCCTTATTATGTGCACCTTTACTTGTTGACATCATTCCGGTCCTTGAAGGCATTGCGTTTCCAACTCTGGCTTAGATCTCTGCTCTGAGACTGTGCTCGTTAGCACAACAAATGAAGGTTAAAGAAAGAGCACGTTTGGCACATATAAAGTATTTAATGCATATTAATTGATTGGCTGAATTTATGAATGAATGACTTATTCTTTTAGGAGATATACATATAAATGTAGATAGATAGATAGAGAGATAGATAGAGAGATCTGAAAATAAAATGTCTTCATTTTCTATAGCTAGCAAAAGCCAGAAGACAACATATAACTGAATCCTCATGTTATTTCTGATGCTACCTAGAGATCTAGCAGAAAGAAGCCAAGCAACTATAGTGTGGAAAGGATTTTGACTTTAAAAACAAAAGCAAAAATAGAAAGCACAGATTTCCTCATAGCAGAGAGCCAAGGATCCTTCCAGGGATCATGAACACAAGAGCAGTACACGGGCTGAGGTGCCGGGCAGGCTGTGACTATGGTGACCTGGGTCCCGCCCTGCGCTCTGTGGGCGCTGCTCACTTGGCAGCGGTCCCGGCCGGAAGCGCTGGGGCTCCGGGCGGCGCGAGAAGCTGCTCCTTTGGGCCGGGGGGTGCGTCTTCCCTGAACCTAGAGATTCAGTGGTGGTGACAGCAGCGACTGGGGCAGGGCTGCTGCCCGCAGTTCAGAGTGTCCCACCTGTTTGCTCTGACCCTCCGGTTTTGCACAGAGTGGTAGGAAGGTGGGGTTGACCAAGAAAAAGAAGATGACAGGACAGGAACTGTTTTATGAAGAGCCCTAAAATGATAGGAAGAAATCAACTAATTCGAGTACTAAAAGATAGCTTTACTCCTTTCGTGAACTTATTGACCAGATACTTATATCGTCCTTAATATGTGCCAGGCACCGTTCTAAACTCTTAAAATAAGACTCCTAGGAATCTTAAAATAAATAATCTTAATCATTACAAAAACTCTGTTAATGTAGGTGGTGTTAGTAGTCCCATTTTCCTGAGGAGGAGATAAAGGAACAGAGAGGTAAGGTAACCTGCAGGTCACACAGCTCTAACTTAGAGAGTCAGGAAAGGAATCAGCGCTGTCTGTGCGCGTACCTAACACCCTGTGGCTTTTCCCCAGTACTGCCAGGCCTGACTGACAGGAGGTGGGGTCCATCACGCTCAGGAGGTGCAGCGTAGGACCTGTCGACCCCCACCTGCTGCCCCATTGTTTTTGCTCTCTTCAACAATGAGAGAAGAAAGTGAGAGAAGAATGTGGCTGCTCTCATCTTCTCCCCACCCTCCTTCACCTTATCATCAGTGTCTTCCCCCTCCTTGGCTAGGGGTGTGGCCATCCATGAAGGTGCCAAGGTATAAACACTTATAACGGAAATATTCCAGAAGTTCTCTAGGAAGAAAACTGTATTAAAAATTATGAAAATTGTATTCTACCATGTACTCCACCTCTGACCTGCTGTGTGACTTTGGAAAATCATAACCTCCCTGACCTTGTTATTCTTCATCTGTAAGGAAAAGAGAATGGACTAGAATAACGTTGAGCTTCTGTAAAGTTCAGATACACCATGATTCTATGACATAAACAAGCCAAACATTTTAGCAAATGTTCCTAAAATGTTGATGAAACAACTTAAATTGACTGTGTTGATTTCAACTCCATGCATTGCAAAAAACAAAACCTTCCCTTGTTTTTGTTTTTTGTTTACATAAATGTTCTTACTTGTTATCAGAGGAGGTAGGGAAAGCTTCATACTGCCTGACCAGGTTTTACTTTGATTTTATTATTTCATATCATATTATGTTGTATTATTGTATCACAGTTGGAATGTCATAATACAAATCAGAATAGTCCAAAATAGTGCAGGGCCTGTCAAGATTTTCTTCAGGAAATTCACAGGAACTTCCTGTATTTTCACAACCATTTAGCATATGCCAGATGGAGAAAATAATACACTGGTTTCTGAGGAAGTGGGACATTTAGTAAGGCGGGTTTTCACACATGAAAATACTATCCTTTATCTCTGAGCAACCCATGGTTATACAAAGGGAAAAATAGCCAGGGATCTGCATGGATCTGTGGGAGGAGGAGGGTGCTGTGTAAACGGGGAAGAACTTCAGCTCTTTTAGTGTGAGTGGTGGGGCCTTGGAGAAGAAACAGGCTGCCTGCCCAGCTTAAAGAAATTAGGCTGCTAGGAAAGGTACAGCATAAGCTGCAGACTAAGCTGTGTGGAGACGGGGAAGCTCAGAGTGTCCAGGCCAGGTCAGTGGTTCTGAAGGCTCCTCCAAGGCCTGTGTGTCTGAAGCCTCTGGCACCTTATAAAAACCTGGGAACCAGATTGCTTGGCTCAGAGAATTCCTGCGGAGTCTGGCCACCACCTTCTTCTTTGGTTTCTGGTTTTCTTCTAAGCATCTCTCCCTGCCCAGGGGTTCTGCTCCCTGTGCAGCCCTCCGCATGGGGACCTCCTGAAGGTGGCCAGGCCACCACATGGGTTCCTGAGGCTCCCCTGTATGGGGTTTCTCCGCAACCCAATGGCCAAATGGTGCCCCTTGTCATCCCTGACACCAGTGCCTCTCACATCTCACACCCAAAATCCTCAAAAAATCTTAGTCTTCAGAAGTGAAAGACCTATACCCTGAAAATTACAAGACACTCCTAAGAGAAATTAAAGAGGACACTAACAAATGGAAATTCAACCCATGTTCTTGGCTAGGAAGAATAAATATTATCAAAATGGCTATACTACCTAAAGCAATCTACAGATTCAACGCAATCCCTACCAAAATAGCAACAGCTTTCTTCAGTGAACTGGAATAAATAATTCTAAAATTCATATGGAACCACAAAAGACCCCGAATAGGCAAAGCAATCATGAGAAGGAGGAATAAAACCAGGGGAATTACGCTTCCTGACTTCAAGCTCTTCTACAAAGCCACAGTAATCAAGACAATTTGGTATTGGCACAAAAACAGACCCACAGACCAGTGGAACAGAATAGAAAATCCAAACAGTAAGGCAAACATATACAGTCAATTAATATATGATAAAGGAGCCTTGGATATACAATGGGGAGATGACAGCCTCTTCAGCAGCTGGTGTTGGCAAACTGGACAGCTACATGTAAGAGAATGAAACTGGACTACTGTCTAGCCCCATACACAAAGGTAAACTCAAGGTGGATCAAAGACCTGAATGTAAGTCATGAAACCATAAAACTCTTAGAATAAAACATAGGCAAAAATCTCTTGGACATAAACATGAACGACTTCTTCATGAACATATCTCCCTGGGCAAGGGAAACAAAAGCAAAAATGAACAAGTGGGACTATATGAAGCTGAAAAGCTTCTGTACAGCAACGGACACCATCAGTAGAACAAAAAGACATCCTACAGTATGGGAGAATATATTCATAAATGAGGTATCTGATAAGGGGTTGACATCTAAAATATATAAAGAACTCACGCACCTCAACAAACAAAAAGCAAATAATCTAATTAAGAAATGGGCAGAGGACATGAATAGACACTTCTCCAAAGAAGAAATTCAGTTGGCCAACAGGCACATGAAAAGATGCTCCACATCACTAATCATCAGAGAAATGCAGATTAAAACCACAATGAGATATCACCTCATATCAGTAAGGATGGCCAACATCCAAAACACAAACAACAACAAATGTTGGCGAGGATGTAGAGAAAAGGGAACCCTCCTACACTGCTGGTGGGAATGCAAAATAGTTCAACCATTGTGGAAAGCAGAATGGAGGTTCCTCAAAAAACTCAAAATAGAAATACCATTTGACCCAGGAATCCAACTCCTAGGAATTTACCCTAAGAATGCAGCAGCCCACTTTGAAAAAGACAGATGCACCCCTATGTTTATCACAGCACTATTTACTATAGCCAAGAAATGGAAGCAACCTAAGTGTCCATCAGTAGATGAATGGATAAAGAAGAGGTGGTACATATACACAATGGAATATTATTCAGCCATAAGAAGAAAACAATTCTAGACATTTGCAACAATATGGATGGAGCTAGAGGGTATTATGCTCAGTGAAATAAGCCAGGTGGAAAAAGACAAGTATCAAATGATTTCACTCATATGTGGAGTATAAGAACAAAGAAAAAAACTGAAGGAACAAAACAGCAGGAGACTCACAGAACCCAAGAATGGACTAATGGTTACCAAAGGGAAAGGGACTGGGGAGGATGGGTGGGAAGGGAGGGACAAGGGGGAAAAGGGGCATTAGGATCAGCAGACGTAATGTTGTGGGGCATGGGGAGGGCTGTTCAACTCAGAGAAGACAAGTAGTGATTCTATAGCATCTCACTAAGCTGATGGACAGTGATTGTAATGAGGTTGGTGGGGGGGGACCTGATGAAGGTGGTAGTTTAATAACCATAATAATTGCACATGTAGTTGTAGATTAATGATACCAAAATAAATTTTTTTTAAATCCTAGCCTTCAAAGCACCTGGGGAACCCAACCGCCTCTCCCCATCTCCACACTTCTCCTAGGAGCAAAGCCACCATCACCCGCTGAACTGGTTTTCCTGCATCTGTCCTTGTCATCTATTTCAGTGACCTGTAATTGGAGGTCATCTGTTCCAGTGACCAGTGACCAGTTGTCATGTAACAAGCCTCCCCTCAACTCAGTGGTTAAAACAACACCCATTTTATTATTTATCACAATTTGGTGGGGTTACTGGGGACCAGCTGGGTGGTTTTCCTGTAGGTCTCCCTCACGTCCCTCCTGTGGTGGACTCCAGATGTATCAGTGAGGTGGCGTCCACATGTTTAGCTCCTTAGCAGCTCAGCTTGCCTGGGTTCCAAGGTGCTCAGCTGAGGCATCTCAGCCTCTGTGTCTCCGTGTATCTCAGGGCTCCTTCCTCCCTGGTCTTTCCACATGGGCTCTCACCCTGGAAGCTGAAATCCTTCCAGGGAGTCTCAGGTCCCCTAAATGTGCCCAAGACAAAGCTGCCAGACCTTCTTAAGCACAGTTTTACTTCTTTGGTGAAAGCCAGTCAGAGACTCGGCCCTGATTCAGGGTTGGGGGGACTCTGAAAGTGTTTGACTGCTGGGTGGGTGTCTCACTGGGGACCACCTTTAGATTCTAGGGACTACACGCCCCTAATCTGTTCCACACACAGCAGGGAGAAAGGTTTGGTTAAGCACACCCCTCTGCTCAAAACTCTCCACTGGCCTCTCAAGTCACTCAGAGAAGAAGCCAAAATCTTTATGATGGTGGCCGAGGTGCACGCCATCTGCTGCCTTAGCTCTGACTTCAGGCACTCCCACCCTCTCCTCTCACCGTGCTGTGGCCACATGCTCCAGAACTTGCCAGGTCCCACTCTGGGAGTTCTCCTCCCGACATCTCTGACTTAGTTGCTGTCTTCCTTTTACTCTCCACTCAGCCACGGGCCTCTCAGTATCTCCACTGGCTGCCCTTCTGTACCCTATAGGTTTCCCTAGCTTTATTTTTCTCTCATAGACCATAACCATTGAACAAAATCTGTATTTTACCTTTTCATCTCATTCTTTTGATGTTCTCCCACAATAGAAATGTACGTAAAGACAGTAACTTCATAACAGCAGGGTTTCGGCTAGTTTACTTCACTGCTGTTAGCCCTGGTCCCTAGAACGATGTGTGGCAAAGACCAAGACTTCACAGATAAGTACTGCATGAGTGGCTGAATAACTTCAGGTCCCTGCTTGGCACCCCTCTGAGTACCTTGGCCCCTGTTCGTCTAGGAGTGTGTGCTGACTGCTCAGGAGAAACCACCCGAAGTGGTCTTTGAAAGACAGGGGGTGTGAGTTTTTAACATTCAGAGGCTGGTAGGCCATCCCAGACACTGTGGTTCGGGACCACACAGTGCGTGAAGAAAGGGCAGAGAACCACCTTGCAATGGTGAGCCTTAGCAGATGGGAACCCAGGGCTCAATGGGCAAAGATGTAGAAATCACACTGCCTGGGTCAGGGATTCCGGATTACAGAGGGCTGTGAAACCCGAGTCACTCAAGTAGGAAAAGAGCAGTGTAAAAACTGAGCTTAGGAAATGGATTACCTACAGGAATAGACATTAATTATTGGGTGCCTGTGAGCCAGGCATTAGGGTAGATGCTTTCTAGAGATCATCACCCATCCTCACCACAGCACTCTGGGAAGGTATTACTACTCCCATTTTCCAGATGGAGAAAATTTAAGTCATACAACCAGTCAAGATCCAGAGTAAAATGGAATTTAATTCGTATCTGCCAGAGCTCTTTATTTTGCACAGTTTTCCCCCTGCTGCCTAACTGCCTTCTTACACTCTTCAAAGGAGATACTTGATCCTAACAGCTGGAGACTGAGGAGGGAGCATGCAAATGGTTGTTGGGGGGAATAATGAAAGAATCGATTATCTCTTAGTTCACATCTACATTAAGCTTCAGAAAGTTATTATTTGAAGGTATGTTAATAGTCTTAAGTTATGAGGAAAGAATTTACTTTCTACATAACATTTCACCACTTGCTGGTTTGCGGGCAGTAAGTTTTTTAGAGCTTTTAAAATCCCTGCTTGCATCTATAAATGTTGTATTTGGCAAGTAGGGAAATAAGCTCTTTCATGCAATAGTGAGGTCCCATATTTTAGTCCTTTTGGCCTGCCTGAATTCTTGATCTTTACAAGAGTAGGCCCATGGATTCCCTGAGAAGTGGTGGGCTCATGAAACAGAAAGTATTCCTCAGAGCTGGGCATGTTCTGGGAACCTGCATTCCATGGAGGTAAGACCAGCTGACCTCCATTGTCACATCCAGCTTGAAGAGTTCACGTTTCTTTCTAAGATCTCTCTTAAGTATGCAGGGCTTGTAAAGGAAATCATAAATTTTTTAGTTTATTTAGAACATAAAATATACGAGGTAGAGTAGTAACAAAAGAGACTAAAAAGTACATGAAAGACAAAGTAAAGTGGTTTATATTATATATTTAAGCAAGAAAAAGCTATTGAAGATGCCAGATAGAAAGCAATCTTAAGCAATAGAGCAATAGAAAGCAATTGAAGATCAGGGGAGATATAATAGGATTAGGATTTAGAAAGACTACTAGAAAGACACTAGAAATTCCTGATGTAGTGGATGGGTGAGTTGAAACCCAGTAACTTGGGATTTGGTTTTATCAGCAGATTTCTGAGTCTACAGCCAGTGTGGGAGTAATTGAGAAGAACTTTACTGGTTTATGATCACATGTTAAATGTGAGAAGATGTAATGTCTCAGTGAAACTTTCAAGATATCCATTGAGGTGTGTAAAACAAGGTCTCATGTGGCCTGAAGAGAAAGAGATGAGGATTTTGATTAATTTTCTGTCTTCACTTAGAAAGTATGAAAGTTTAGCAAAAATTATTTGTTAGAGAACTGGATAGTCACATGCAAATTTGATGGTATTGAACCCTATCTAATATAACTCACAAAAATTAACTGGTAATGGATTGAAGACTTAAATGTAAGACCTGAAACTATAGAAGTCTTAGAAGAAAACATTGGGGAAAAGCTCCTTGACATTGGCCTTGGCAACAATTTTTTGGATATGGCACCAAAGGCTTAAGCAACAAAAGCAAAAATGAACAGGTGGAACTACATCAGTCCAAAATGTTTCTGCACAGCAAAAGAAACAATCAACAGAATGAAGAGGCAATGTACAGAATGGGAGAAAATATGTGCACACCATATATCTGATAAGGGATTAATATCCTAAATGTATAAAGAACTTTTACAACTCAGCAAAAAAATAAATAATCCAATTAAAAGTGGGCAAAAGACTTAGATAAATGTTTTTCCAAAGAAGACATACGGATGGATGCAAAGAAGCTCCACATCACTAATCACCAGGGAAATACAAATCAAAACACAATGAAATAGCAACTTACCCATGTTAGAACCGCTAGTATCAGAAAGACAAAAAATAGCCAAGTGTTGGCGAGGATGACTCTGGTGTGCTGTCGGTGGGAATGTAAACTGGTGCAGCCACTATGGAAAATCGTATGGAGGAGCCTCAAAAAATTAAAAATAGAACTACCATATGATCCAGCAATCCCACTCTTGGGTATATATCCAAAGGAAATGAAATCAGTATCTTAAATAGACATCTGCTTCCCCATGTTCACTGCAGCATTATTCACAATACCCAAAACATGGAAATAATTTAACTGTCCATTAGTAGGTGAATGGATAAAGAAAATGTGATATGCATGCACACACACACACACACACACACACACACACACACACACACACACACACACACACACACACACACACACACACACAAATACAATTTAGCCATAAAAAAAAGGAAATTCTGCTATTTGTGACAACATGGATAGACCTTGAGGGCACTATACTAAGTGAAATAAGTCAGACAGTGAAAGCCAAACACTGTATGGTGTCACTTATATAAGGAATCTTAAAAAGGCAAATTCATGAAAACAGAGAATAGAATGATGGTTATTGGGGTGGGGGGTGGGGGGATGCGAAGATGTTGGTCAAAGGATACAAAGTGCCAATTATAAGATGAGTAAGTGCTGGGGATCTGATGTACATGGCGACTCTTATTAACAATACTGTATTCTATACTTGAAAGTTGCTGAGAGTAGATCTTAAATGTTCTCACTCCAAAAAAAGACTGTAATTATGTGAGATAATGGATGTATTAACTAACCTTATTGTGGTAATCATTTCAAAATATGTTTTGAAATCATCAGACTGTACACCTTAAATCTGCACAAAGACATCAATTATATCTCAGAAAAGCTTGGGAAAATTGCTCTGTTACGTACCTCAGTGAAGGATTTGCTATGTGTTTCCTCTATATTTTTTCTAAACAGCTAGGTTAAGATACAATTTACACACCATAATTTTCATCCAGTTTAAATCTACAGTTCAATGAGTTTTAGTAGGTTTACACATATATGTGATGATTAACACAACCCAATTTTAGAATATTTCCATCACCTCCCAAAATTTCCTGTCAATCCCAGCTCCACCTTTGGTTCCTGGCAACCACTCATCAATTCTTAATATTATTGCAAATGCACTGATAGAGTGCATGATATTTCACCAACCATGTGAGATTTCATGTTTCTGAGTGTAAGAGAGCACCCAACACAGACACACCCACAAACGGAAATGATGAATAGCTGAAATACAAGTCAAGAAAATAACTGTATATTTAACTTTTTTTCAGCATGTGTGACTGATAATAGTCTCAAAAAGTCTTCTGCTTTTTCAAACGTAAAGAAAGTTTTTTTTTAATTTGGTTGATTTTTAAAAATGCATGTGCTGACTTAGCTAAAGACTGAATTTCAAAATTTCTTACAATTAGCATTGGGACTTCACTGTTCAAACAAAATCTTAAATTGGATTCCCATATATAAAAGAGAAAAACCGGGGCAGTCACCAGGAAGAGAAGGAGTTTAAGACTACCAGTCCCCGAACTCTCCCCACAAAATCCTGTCCTTCCCCTTCTGCCCCTCTCCTGCTTGCCTGGTGGCACCTATAGGAATATCAATAGGGCCTTCTGAAAGGTCCACATTCCCCCTGGAGACATCTTCCTCCTGGCTGGGTCCCATCTTAGATGGCTGAAAAGCGGGGCGGGGGACTCTGTCCTGGTGTATCTATTTCCTCTGGAAAATATGAATTCCTTCCCTTATTAACTGTGGGTGAGAGATCTCATCTACAATCTTTATTCACATCTTTGGAGATAATTCCTTGCTTTACTTCTTCCAAGAACTAACCATATCCATTATTAGTGGCTTTGAGCTTATTTCATGAATACACGCATTCTTAATGAGTACCTCTTTATCACTTTCAAGTACTGCTGACATGATATTTTGTCTCTCTTGTCCATATATACATACATATGCGATTCTGATGGCCTTCTGTAACTTCCCAATTAGGAGATTTTTCTCCTTCAATTTGACCTATTGATGTCACACATTTTATTAATTGATTAAATAATGCTCACACATTCTTATTTTATGGCACAAACGCCACTTGGTTGTTGGGAGCTATGCACTGCATTCATTATTAAATTTTATTTTTGATCATTTTCTTGACATATACTATGTTTCTATATCCACATTGATATCATATCATTCTGTTAGTATTTTGCAAGTGTGTGTACTCAGCTTTCGGTATTAAGTTATTTTTGCCAAGAATTGGGAAGCTTTTCCACATTTGTTCATGGAACAGTTAAAAAGCGTGGGAATCACCTCTTCCTGGTATGTGTGAGTGACTACTCCAGTAAAGCTCTCTGGACCTACAGTGGTTTTGGAGATAATTTCTTGGCAATTTGTTTTTTTTTTTTCTCCCATCATTATTGGCCTCACAGATGTTCTGTTTGATGACTTATATTTTCCCAGAAAATTATCCTTTCAATAAAGTTTTCAAATGTATTGTATCAAACTTCATATTGTTTTCTTTTTACTCTTTTTTAAATTACCTGTATCTTTTCATTCTTTTTCTCCCATCATTACTGGCCTCACAGATGTTCTGTTTGATGACTTATATTTTCCCAGAAAATTATCCTTTCAATAAAGTTTTCAAATGTATTATATCAAACTCCATATTGTTTTCTTTTGATTCTTTTTTAAAATACTCTTTTTTATACCTTATTATGGAAGCTATAGTATTTTTCTCTTTTTTCCCCTTGATTAAAGTTGTCCAAAATGTGTCTTCTTTTGTTTTTCCTTTTTGAAGAATGAGTTCCTAGACTGGACTGGTGGACTATTTCTCTTATTATCTATTTCATCGATTTCTGGTTTGTTTGTTTTTTTGTATATTATTTTCTAGGTTCAATTTGATTTGGGCTTATTTTATTTTACTTTTTTAGACATCCTGAATTTCATGCTCAGTTAATTTATTATTTCATTTGTCTTAATGATACTATTAATGGCATAATTTACCTCTGTAAAGTAGTTGGGCACATTCTCCTATGTTTTTATGTGCAGTGTTTTTATTTTCATTTTAACTGCTTTCTAAACAGTTTTATTAACTTTATTAAACATGCTAATTTTTTCATTGAAAAAGTAAGCACTTTTGTGTCTGCTTTCTCCTCTCAACTCCACAGATATTTCCTCCAACCTCCTGACAGTGGACACAGGGCAGTCCAAGGCACACCTGAGGGTTATTCCTTTGTAAGCAGCCTATTTTCTCCCCAGCCCTATTCCCACTTCAAAGTTGTAGAGTTGTGGTCCATGGGGCTCTGATAAAATAATCCTCGGCTCCCATTTGTTGGCCTGGTCACTTGATTAAAGAAATGTATTCCTTCATACCATGGGGCAGTGAATGGGTCTGTGCCATAAAAGGCAAATACAATTACAAAATCTCTGTGCCCCTCTCTGTGCTCCCCATGCCCACTTGCACTTCGCTGACCCTCTCACTCCACGGAGCAGCTGCCATGGCCTTTGCCCCTCCCCGTCTGGCCATTTGCAGTCACAGGGGTTGTCATCTCCAAGTGGGCAATGCAAAAAACGTACTGGTGGCCGTGGCCTGAGGTCAGGGAGTCATCACAGGGTGCCTCAGAGGGCAGTTCTCTCTCAAGTTAGAGCATTTCTGTGGGGCATTTCAGTCCTATATAACATTTTGTGTCTGTGAGATGTGGGAGAGCAGGTGTGAGCACCTTTCTGTCTGCCTCACCTCGTGTCACCTTACGTTTTCTCTCTCAAAAGGGATACGTGGCAGATTCAGAAAGTTTCTCAACCCCACCCCGGCACTCGTGTATTCTTTCCTATTACTTTCAGATGGAGGAAAGTGATAAGTGAGCCCTCTCAGCGTCTCCACCTTGGCAATTTTCTGTTCCTCCCAGATTTCACAGACATTTTGATGGAGTTGAGGGAAAATGAATTGGAACAATTAGCTAGCTGGCATCACAACCCTCAAGTCATGAAATCTATAAACACCTTTATTTAACTTGATAAACCCTTGAACTAACTTTACAGTTTTCATGCCCTCACTGGTAACTCACATCACATGTTCAGAGGACCTAAATGACTGGATTAACAATGATTGCTCCTAAACCTTCTCCTTAGAAATTCTGGGTGGTGAGATTCTATTCCCATTGGATTCTCAGAGGAGTGGTTCATTTATGAAAGAGAAGTCTTAGCTAATGTAATTCACTCGTAGCCTATGAAACAAATTTTTTAAAAATTTATCACTAATGAAACAATTATCAATATGTCAATCTTCAATTATTCTGCAGTAATACCTCCCACCTCATGCTGGGATAAAAATCATTACTTCCTTTTTATTTTCAATGTTAACCTTTAACATAATCATTCCCAGACTTACACCTGCAAGTAGAACTCTGACATCAGAAGTTTGATAAAACTGAGATAGACAATATTTAAACTCTGTACCCTAACAGTTTATGGTCAGTCACAGACAGAAGTTCAAAAACAGGTTAAAACCAATCTGGTCTTCCTCACGTTGTAAGCATCCAAAGTTCCAAGAACAATAACAGTCTGAGATGAATGGACAGAGGCATGTGCCCATCTGTAAGGTGAGGGTACGGGCACAATTTGTTGGCTTCTGCTCTCTTTTCATTTGCTCCTTAGCCCCTTCCTTACACCAGGTCTTCCAGTCCCAGCCCCTTCCCTGACTGTTTTACCTAGTGTAGTCTTTAATATTCTCACTTTAATTAAAGTTCAAATTTAATTTTTAACTTAATATTCTAAATAAAGTAGCTAGATGATTGCTGTTGATAAAAACTAAGCCCAATTATATCTTTCCTCTACCAAACCCTCCCGTGGGGCACCATCTCATTCAGGTGAAAGCAAGAGACACTACAATGGCTAACAAGTCCCTCCACCTTCTGGTCTTGCTAACTTTATGCTTTCATTTCCTATGTCTCCCTGTCGCCACGTCCACATACAGCTGTTCGGGTCTCATGGCCATTCTTTACGGGAGGCAGACATTCTTATCACTTACTCGGCCCTTGTTCTGCAATGCTCTGCTCTCAGGGATTAACTGATTTTGTTCTTCATCAACTTCAACCTATCTTCAATGTTACCATCTCAGTAGGGTCTTTCCTGAATATCCTATTTGAAATTACAATTGTCTTCCCTTAGCAGCATGCCCCCTTCTAGAATATAAACTCCGCAAGGAAAGAAAGGGATTTGGGGTTCTTTTTTCGCTCTTCTATCCCCAGGGCCTGGAAGACTGCAAGGTATACATAAGTGCTCAGTACCTATTTGTTGAATATTGAGAGACTGAAGCCCATAAAGCTATTAAATAATTGATAACCACATTAAAAACAGTCCCTAATTTATTTGTTTACTTTTTTTATATGGAACGAGATGGTTTCCCATACGATTTATAGATACATAAACATGTGACTTTTACAACTCTATCACCCTTATTCTTATTTTAAAAAGTAGTTATATGGATGAGTGACTTCTCCTAAAATATGGAAGTCAAAACCTAGCTTTAGAGCCATCAGAAGTCATCTCAGAAATAACATGGCTGGGCTCTTTTGTGATTGGCATGCTGTTTTGGGAGATACAAGGGAAGTTTCAGCCTTTAAGGACTTTTGAGATGGTGTATACCATGAATCAAAGTGAGATCATCACAAATGAGTGTATGATTACACTAAAATATGTGATATTAACATTTCCCACCTAACTTTCACAAAGGATTGGTAAAATACCTAAATTCCTGACATGACATCCTAGTGTGAAGTGAAGACAAGAGAGGTGAGGAGAGAGAAGGAATAATTGTCCTTAAAGTGGGGGATGGAGCTGTCAATCAATTTGAGTCAGTAAAAATTTGCCCTTCTGATATGCCAATCAACCACTGGAATCCTATAGGATTCAGGCAGCAGAGAGATGAAAATGAGTCAGAATGATTTAAATGTTTTCCAGGACAAGCATTTTGCTTGAGCACTACAGAATCAATGTAATTTACAGAGAGAAGGAAAAAAAGCATATCTAAGGTAGGGAGCCACATTAAGAAATACTCTAGAAAGGATGCAAGGCATGGTTTAATTAGCCAACCATGAGAATATTGGTTTGGCTTAAGTTAAAGGTTGATATTAGGAAGCATACTAAAATAATTTCTGGAAAGGAGGTTTGGGATTCTGTCAGGTACAATGGTAAGGCCTTTGAAACAGGCAGGGTCACTGAGACCTGAATTCATAGATAAGAGAAAGCTCTGTAGAAACTCAGCAAAGGAGTGTCATGATTTATATTCCAGAGGCTTGAAAGAAAATTCTTAACCATCATGGTAGTATCAGGACTTGAGAAAGAGGAGAATTAAATTAGAAGGCAGTGTGTAACGTGATATGCTAGACAAGAGGTCATCAGAACTTAATTAAAGGTGAAATTTTTCTGGTAATGTTGAAGTTACATAAAGGTAGGAACATATTAAAAAGAGAGGGAATTGAGTGAAATCAGGAGTTTTGTAAATTTTAACTCTAACCTTTAATTTAATAAAACAAAGTGTATTGGAAAAGACGGTATTTGTTCAGAACTGATCATTTGTTGCAGGTAAAATCTGAAAGCTTTTTTTATTTAGAAGCTGTTTTTAAATGTACTTACTGAATTTGCTTTTATATGTTTTTAATTGTCTTACAAATGGACTCACATGGCTTGAACCTCCTTTCTCCTAAACCGGTTTATGGGAAACAGACACACATTGAAGAGAATGAACCATCCACATTATTAGTAACACAAGGAAAGTTATTTTGTTTTCTGGTTTTACTGTTCTCCACCATGGCAAGCAGATACAGAAATCAATGGATTTCAGAAAGCATCCGGCAGAAGAGGGCAGGGGACATAAAGAAAAACAAAGAATTAGCTAGGATAAAGCTTAGGACCTGTGCGACTTTGCCTAATGTGTCTTGTTTGCTTATTATCAGCTCCTAGTTCTTCTCATGCTTCTTTTGTATAAACTTGGTGAACTTTTGAAAAGTCAGAGTTCATTTAGAGACTAATTTTCTCTCACATGTTTTAATTTGGCGTGAATATTTGCAGATGAAGATCAAGTTCTTTAATCTGCTGTAAGGAATGACCCTAAACTGGGAAGAATCAAGAGGGTCTCGTGATGGCATTGCAGGCTGATCAGAGCCAGAGGTCTGTGCTCTGGCAACGGGAGTGAGAATTCTGTCCCCCGGTACTTCTGGGCTCTGTAATTTAGTCTCCTTCAGCTACTGTCAGATAAGAGCAACACTCCATGCATACCTTGCTGAGTTGTTGTGAGAATTAATAATAATGATCCACATAAGCTCCTAGTCTTACACACTTTTAAGTGGCTAGAGTTACATGCTCAGGAGAACCCCAGACCAAGTAACAATACAGTCCTGTGGATGTTCTCCATTCTGTAACACAGAAAAAAGTTTTCTATGTAGTCATGAAGTGCAATTCTTATTCTGCACTCAGCTTTTTTTTTGAAACAAATGAAAATGTTATCTTTCTTTACATTTCTGCTTTTGGATCTATTCAGCAGCATGAGGTAGCTCACAGCAATTTGCTCTCCAGTTATTAATATAATGCTCTGTTGAAGTATCTTCTTCACACATAAATTAGAATATATTTTAAGCCTAAAACAACTAAATGCACAGGCAAAATAGTTCGTTTTATTAAGGCTATTAGTAAAGAATGTCTCCTACAGGGGGCTCCTGGTGTTCAGATGGTAGATGCAGTTTTATTAGATTTTACTTTGTATTATATTCTTCTTGCTTCAAAAAGGAGACAGCTGTTGCATGAGTAAATTTCATCTATTTTTGATGACTTTTTCTTCTGAAATCTGTTGGGAAACAAGCCCTTTTAATGTCCCGGAAAAGATTCTATTGCCTTAGGATGAAGTGCAGCTCCCTGTCTGCTGCTATGTGACTTTAATTTTATTTCACCATCAGTAAACAAACAAAAATTTCTGCTCTCCATCTTCTGTTGGTCACTAATATCCCCTGTAATGGATTTTCCCTATTCTATTTTGCTCTTCTGTTAAAAAAAAATGAGTTAAGAATCCATTCTTACGAGATTATATAATTCTGTGCTTCCGTGACATTGTCTTACCAGGAACCTGGCGTTAACCAGCGTGCTGTGTTCATTTTCCCTTTACCCACTCTTTCACCCACATCACCACCCATTCATGCTCAAACAGTCAAAAAGACCCACTCCAGCTTTCCTCGGGAAATCCAGCTTCCTTGCCTCACTACTGAGATGTTCCCTGTTATCCCTGACAAAGACAAGCCCAGGGGAGTGAAGGTGTTTGTAAGAAGTTGTTAGTTTTGTCCTGATCTTCAGGTATCATCTTGTCTACGAATGTAGTTGCTGCAGTCCCTTTCTCTGGCATACAGCTGTTTGCAACATGTGATTATTTGGGGGTCATTGAGCAACCTTTGCGATGAGGCTGAGGATACAGAAGCAACAGCTGGGGAAGGCCTTCCTGTCTCTCTGGAGCAATGACTATGGGACAAGCTTCCTGCGCTTGTCATCCTTCTCATTTGCAACCATGGAGGAATTTTTAAAAATAAATAAACATCTGCGGGACACTTTTGACACACAAGGATGTGTTTGAACATCATAGTAGCATTTGGAGATGCCTGTTTCATTTGACAGAATTTGCAAATCACATTTTCCCCCTCAGAATAACTTGCAGTGTGGAAATGCTTCCATATGCTACAAGTTGTTCTCATCATTTTGCTGAAGGGGAAACAAAAAGAAGAGAACCATAGCTGAGGCTGTGACTTGCACAAAGCACCAAAGTACAGCAAGTACACACTTCACACTGGCTTCTGTTTGGGTCTAACACCAACCACACCAGACTCCTGTACATCGTGTTCTCTGCTAAAGCCTGGTAAGTAGCGTCTCTCCTTAAAAGGTCTCCTTAGTACAAATTCACTAGTAATTCTGCAAGTTATTACTATATGTAAATGCTTCTCAGTTCATTTATCAGTGAAAAAATGTTTTAGCTCTTGTGTATCACCCAGTCAGATGGCCCCATGTTCCAATGGCTTTGTTTTCCAAAACCTGGCAGAGAAAAACTCTCATTCCTGTGTTTGTACCAGGGTCCATTCCATTGCTCATTGTGATAATAATGTACCAGCTCTTTGGTCCAGAGTCAACAAGGACCTCAGTTAAATGAAAGTTCTATGTTCTCTTCCTTTTACTTCAGAAATGGCCATGATCCATTGAGGTAAAGATGTAAAAGGAGTTGTACTATGTGTACAAAATTTCATTAAAAATCATGAGATACAAGATATGTCAAAACTTAGATGTAGGTTTAAAAGCATGGTAAAGGATTGATTCTACCTTTAGTGTTCAGGGTCCCCAAATTCTTATGTTCACTCACTCATTTCCCATTTCAACAAAGATTTATTGATCACCTCCTATGTGCTAGGCTAGAGATACCAAATTAGTTTATAGTCTCCTAAATTGCAGAGCTCACCTTCCAAAGGGAAAAATTAGAAAAGCAAATACATAAATGACACAAACATATTACAGACAGTAACCACCCTACAACACAGAGGACAGAGTGGCTGATTCTGCTTGAGGAATTAAGAAAAATTCATGGGGGGAATTATGATGGGCTGACTTTGAAACTGAGAAGACATTTTTCCAGGTGCCGCACTGAGGATGAGTATTTGGGTCAGTGAGAAGAGCACATGTAGAGGTGCATGAGATGCGTTGTTTTCAGGGAACAGAAGGAGAATCCATGTCACTACAGCAGAGGTCCGTAGGAGAGCCACGGTGGAAGGCCTGACTCTGAACACGGAGTCTGCTACAGTAAGCAGTGGAGATCATCATTCAGAGAAATAACATCATTGGGACTTTTACTGTAGAAAAATGACTCTAGAAGTAACATGATGATTGAAAAAGGAAAGCAAGATAATAGATAGCTGACCAGTGAGGATAAATCTGAGTTAAGTCTACCATAGGTCTGTGTATCTAAACTGTATGTGGTATTTTTTTAAAGACTATGGTAACACTGGTGGATAATATAAATTATATTATGAATCATCAAATTGAAAATGCAAATACCCAAATAGTCTATTAAAGGAAAGAATCATTTTCTTCATTCAATCCCCTTTCATGGCAAGAAAACACAAATTGAGAAACTGTATTTTAAATAGTTTCTTGTACGTCTTGGAAAACAAGGACTTTTCTACTAAATGTTTAGTAGATCCACTTGCTTGGAATGTTTTATGTTATTCTTTCATTTTGCATTTTTTCTTTTGTATTAAATAAAATTTTAATGCTGTGAGCCAGTAGCTGGGAATTTAGAAACCCCGCCCTCCCCATTTACCCCCACTGTTGGAGATTGGTTCTTGCATCCGTCACTCTTTATGCTCGATTCCCCAGGTGAGCGGACCCTGTGTCCTTTGGGAATGTAAAAGGCTTTCTTTTAGACTTACTCCTTTCCAGAACCTAAACTCTTTCCTACACTGTTGTTTTTTTTGACTATGTGAAAGAGATCATGAATTCAAGAAATTTCTAAAGGGCAAAAGGAAGGAGCAACTGGACTTCTTTTAACTCAAATTTCATGAATCACATCTGAAAAGATGAGTTTTGCCACAAAATAAGGTCCACTTCACAAAGAATTTTTACATTTGAATAATGAATTGTCTAAAACAAACCAAAGAAAAGGCTTGGCTATAACTTCTGAAGCTGAGGTGAACTTAATGGGGAAAAGAAAGGCACTGCAGAGCTCTAGGAGGCATTTTCTCCTTGTTTTTGCGCCAGGTCCCAGCATTTGTGATGCGATTAAATTCTCTGAAATTCAGTGTGCTATTGAGCAGGGCCTTTCCCATTGTTTCTAGGCAGGGGGGGCCTCTGTGAACGTGCAACATGAGGCATCAGAATGATGAGATACACAGACTTCAAGGGAAGAAGAAAGAGCTAAACAGTGCTCTTTGTCTTCAAAGTGCCTGGTACCAAGATAAGCCATTCCAGAAGCACCATCCTATGGGCCCTCCCAGGGCCTCTGCAGACAAGGGCAATTCTGTGCTCTGACCTTCGGCTGCAAACAACTGGTCATGGGTGGACAGGCACTGGGGTTTTTTTCAGTGCATGAAGCCACACCGGGATTCTCCTTAATGCCTCCTTTCAATGGACTCTTTGACATAGACTATGCTCTCATGACAAATCTAGTTCCGAGGCTGAAAATGAGAGCAATTTCATTCTGAGATACCAAATAAAGCCCCACTTCAGTGGCCTTCCTGTGAAAGACAACAGCATATGAGTGGCAGTGGAGCTGATGAAGCTCATGTTCACTGAGAACTTATCGTCCTCCTCTGCTCTTCTGCCTCGTGGCCCAGAAATAACCTGAGGGACATAAAGCAAGATAGAGGGAAAGCTGCATGCTGGGATGGATGGGACAAAAAGAATTTGGACATGTAAGGGGCCCCTGGAAAGTGCCGACTCAACGCCCTGTGGACAGCCAGTTAGCACAGTGAGAACACTTCAGGCTAAGTTCTCAGCAGATGCAACTGGATTCAGCCGCATGATTCTCATTAATGGTCCTGGGAATCCTGCAGTGTGCTGAGAATTCCATTGTTTTATGTCCCCTAAAGTCATAAACGTTTGTTATGTAAATGTTGTGTTGCTTAACTCCCAAAGTACTTTATTTTCTCTCATCCTCTGTTAGACATAGACGCCACATCTAACATGTCTAGATCTTGCTCAGAAGCAGAGCATACAACAGTGCTGAGGGAGAGGTGAAGGTTTCCATCTATTAACCTCCCCTGTGCTTAGGGGCTTCGGACAGCAGGTTGTGCTGTGTTTGAGTTCTTGTGTGCTCTGCCGAGTCAGGGGTGGCCTTCCAGAGTTCCTTCTGCAGTCTGGGGTTACTAAGAGCTGCCTTTTTAACAAAATCATTACTGGTATGGGCAGAGAGAGAGAAACAATATGTTCACAAAACTCTTTCAATACAATGCCCCAGGAAATGAATATGCCATTTCTAAACAAAGATTTCAAACAAACAACAAAGATAAACCGTGCCTGTTGCAAGCTATCCTATTTTTAAATTGCAATTGGCCAGTGAAGATCCAAGCAGTGACCACTCTTTTCAGATCACAGCCCACACAGCTATGTCAGCACTTAACACACCCTTCTCCTGTGTATGAAAGTGTATTGCTGCAAAAAGACAACGACACACATTCTGAATGCGTCAGCAGAGATGATCTGGGAATCCAGACACCTCATTGATGGGAATGAGCCCTCCAGGTAGAGTTTTCCAGTTTTCTGCTTTCTTTAGATTGTTGAAAGTTGGTGGGTCTGGGAAGCAATGTGCAACCTGCCCTTGTCTCCTGCAAAGATCAAAAACAGTAAGTCATGAAAGGTAAACCTAACAAGCCCCTGTCTCTTGTTGCAGAAAGTCTGGGCTGGAGGGGGATATAAAGATCATATAGTTCCACCCTCACTTTACAGATGGGAAAGAGAATTCCAGTGGTGAAGAATGAGCTGCAAGAAGTGGTACAAATAGAAGTAGGCACAGAAATGCAACCAGGGTCTCTTGGTTCACATTTCAATGTTTTTTTCAATTATCTGGACACATGGAATTTTTTAATGATTTTTATCAACCCCAAATTGATCTAATTCTCAAGTTTGAATGTAATGCTCCTTTGGTACAGCCATAATTTTTTTTTTGATCATTATATTGGCAGATTTCAGAATCTTTTAGATTTCTTTTTCTCCTTGGCTCTTTGTTTTTTATGAACAAATTTTAGCCCTGAAAAATGAAATGATGTAGGTAAACTTCTGTATTATGAATATATTTCCATTTGAATAATTTACAAAATAAACATGAGTCCATTACTCTGGAACAAATTGAAGTTCCTGTGATGTGAATTGTTTGCACAATGTGGTCCAGGATGTAAGCCAAGGCTTTAGAGTCAGGTGGATGTGAGTTCAAGTCTCTGCTGTTACTAGAAATATGTGATCTTGATTGAGTTATTTAATTGCTTAGGGTTTCTCTGGCTTTCCCTCAAAAAGGAGAATGGTAATATCACCTGATTCTTAGGTCATTATGAAGAATAATTGAGATGAACTAAATAAAAGGCATAGGAAAATGCTAGAGTATTTAGCTGCTTAGTAAATGTTGGTAACTTCCAATTACTTGTAGAAATGAGCTCTGTAGTCATACTTACAAAAAGCCCAGATTGGTCCCAAGAGGTTTCTAGCTTTGGTCAATTTATCACACATTAGCCATGTTCATGCCTTTTTATATTACACACACACACACGCACACACACACACACGCTCACACAATTTTCCCCAAGGTCTACAAGGAGGTATTACAACAACCCTGTTACAGGAACTGTGAAGACAAGGGAGAGGGAACCAGCCTGAGGCCTTTTCCCTCTGCTGTTTTGTATTTTCCCAT